>CABFOQ010021097.1:14055-24167 GCA_900660455.1 Gephyroberyx darwinii
GTGTTTGTGTAGAGCCTTGAAAACCCATCTCCTAGTTAATTGTGACTCCCTTGAAGGGATTAGTTCCATCCCTGTGTAGTCGCTCTGAGGACTGACTTGACAAGGGTTGTTAGTTTCCTCCTGAAAAGGATTGTTGGTTTTTCTGCCAATCGGAGTTGTCAAAGACAATTTTTTGTTGTTGTTTTTTGTTTTTTTCCCTTTACGTTTGTCCCTCCGCTCTCTTTGGTTTCCAGTCCATTCAGTCAGAACATTACGAGTGGCATCAAAGCCCCAAACACTCTCAAGCCTTGTAATCACACAGCGTTTTCCAGCCAGGACCCATTATTTTGCTATTCAAGAGGGTGTAGAGCAGTGGTAGTGAAGCACTCAAACAGCACTCAAGCATGTTGGGACTGTGTCAATGAATAAACAGGCAGGCCAACAAGCACTGAGGTGGTGACTTGATGTAGGCCACACGATTCTTTTTATATTACAAGGAGTAGTGGAAAATAACCACATGTTCTCCAACTTTGAATACATTTTTAACATAGGTAATATAATAACATGAGATAATATTTCATTGATTGATTTGCAATGAGGCTAAGGTGATCTTTGTAGGAAGATGCTGAATGACGGGAGCATTTCGCTACATAATGGCTCGCCCTGGGGTCTATCACTACCATAATCTATCACCATAATTTTTGTGATTTGCAACCTGCTCAAAGTGACACTTTCTGCTTTTGTGCGTTGCAGGTATGAAGGATGCCCGCCTGTACTCCTGCCCCATCTACAAGAAGCCAGTTAGGATGGACATGAATTACATCGCTGCTGTTGACCTGAAGACTTCGCTTCCACCAGAGTACTGGACCCTACGGGGTGTGGCGCTCCTCTGTGATGTCAAATAATCATTTCATATTTCAAGTGAGAAAATCCGATGGTCTGGTCATATGTCTGAGTTTGTCAGGACTGTCATCACACCATGGCATGGATAAGATGTGTGTGTTCAACAGACATGTTGAAGTGTGTCAGCTTGTGCCTTATTCATCTACTTGATTAGTCTATACTTTAATGTCATATTCAACTCAGAAGAAAGATGATATTCAATCAATCACTTGATTTGTAAAAAAAAACAAAAAAAAACTGAGTTAAGCTTCATATACCTTATATTTATAAATAACAATTTTCACATTTGTGGTTCCCTGCTCTGAAAAAAGGAAATAATTAAGAGCCTCATGCTTTGAAATGAGCTCATTTCAGTTTTGGAACATGGAAAACTCTATCAGTGTTATTATCTGTTGTGCTATTTACATTATGACCACTCACTCAGTCTAGTTTAGGACAGCTGTAGCGTGGCCACTGAAGGGAATTTATGTGTACAAATCTCTTTGGCAGTTGTAATTTATGGTTGGAAATTGATTGCTCAGCTTGCTTTAGTTGTCATTATTTGTTATCAACCAGGTGTACCTACAAAATTATATTAAGATCAGGATGAAGATGAAATCCAATTCCATTTTATAAATGAGGCCCTGAAACTGAAACACTGGATGCTCTTGCACCACACAGATAAGAATACAAATGAGAACAGTTTTTCATAGGCTCTGTCTACACACGAGCTCCGGGTGCAATGCTCACGTTAATGAATGGCCTAATGCTAATGATCATGTTCAGTGTGTCTAATAATGAAGCTGCTCTCAAAACGTAGTATGCTGTAGTCTTTTTTGCAAAATATTTTACTAACATTACATCTTCAAATATAGATATTATCAGATGAAAAGCTGTGAATCTATTTTTGTACATCCAATATTGTGACAAAAAATGACACATTTGTAGAAAATAATGGAGTGGTTTGATTCTATTAAAATGTTATAAATAACTTTCTATTTCTGGTATCTTTCACAAGCTATCTCATGCCCTCATGCAGAGGAACCGAATTATCAAGGATATTCCATATGTTGGGGAAAAAAAATGTGACAGTATCCTGTGACATCCTTTACACAGGAGACACTAATTAGGAAAGAATATGTGGCTTGTTGAGAGATGTGTTGACAAGCTGAGAAAACTTTGATTGATTCTACATTTGTGGTTAATTTGGTTTCAACCAAATAACAAAAAATGGTAATAGTCAAAGAATACTTCCATGTTGATCGGTTGAGAGCTTGTCAGTTATTTTTATTTAAAAATAAGTAGTAAGTATAAGATACTTGTATGCTTATGAGGCAACTAATGAAACTCCCCACAGAACTGAAATACATACAAATTTTAATGAAGTTTTTACAAAATACAATGGCATCATCAAAACATCAAAACACTTTTTTGGTAGTATTTTCTTTTCTTACAAAACCATCATATCATACACACTCTAGCGCTACCCTGTACACATACCTAGGTTGGGTTTCCCAAAGTAAAATCTTCAGACTAAAGTCATCTTGTAATAACTTTACAGAGCCTAAATCTTCATGGCTCAGATCTGATTCTCTCAGGGTTGTCTGAACAGGCACAAACAAACACATGAAATCTGATTTGGGTTTGGGTTAATGTGTAAATACAGTAAGAGAAAACAAGATGTTTAAAGTGTAAAGATGCTTTTGGGAAACCTCACCCTGCATGAATATCATCATATTTATTATTTATTTTCTCTGTATCTGGTCCTAGACCGCCTGTAAATACATCCAAGATTTCGTGCATCTAAGAACAAGGTGGACGGCAGTATGTACACTTGTCTCCTTGTCGTTTTCTTTTTTTTTTAACAGGGCTAGCTCATCGATGCAGCAGTGGTCATGCAGTATTCTGTTTCATCATTTGTCCTTTGCTTTCGTTTTAATATCACAGCTATCCGCCTGTGGTCATTTTACATCCCTCTAAAAATTTGGTTTAACTGGGGACACAGAGTGACGAGCCATACGTTTGTGGGGCGTACTTAAGATAGTCACATCATCAGATTGGCCTGCAAACCTCTGTACCTCTGTAATATGTTCAAAACCATTTTGATCGGTTTGTAGACATTATCATCAATGTCAATATCAAACAACCGCGCATTACTAACAAACTATAGTATCTTGTTTTTGTCTGCTGAAAACCTTGAATCTCCAAAATGTCATCTTTTCAGGAACTAAGAAAAACAGCCTTCTTTCAACTTGACCACTATGCAGTTTGAGTTTATCCAGTGGGTTTTAAATTATTTAATTATCTCAACCCATGAGAGCAGGGAATCCTTCAAGTGAAGTTAAAACATGAAAATCACCAAGATTGGAGTTACAAGGCTTTCGCGGGACAACAGCGATGTTCAAGTTTACCTTGACTGATGATCTAAAACATCAACATGTCATTCTTCAATTCTCAAAGTTAACTCTGTAATTCTTCTCCTTTGGATGTCCTATCGATGGGTTCGGCGGCCTTGATGTCTTTGATATTTCCCATGCACTTTGTTGCTACAACACAATATGTGGCTGCTGTTTTGGTCTGCGTATTATGGTCCTTCATCATCTGACGTCCAAAGTGATCTTGTGTCGAGTTTACAGAACGTGGCACTCTCCTTCAGGCTCCTTGCGGGAAAAGGACAACCTTTCATGGCGCAGAGCACAGCCCCTCCAGAACTGAGTCAAGATACTCATTAAGATTATTTCAAATGCTTTTCTCTTGAACTTGTCTGGTACAACAACAGAATTCACTCAATTATGCCACTATGACAATTCAGAATCACAATCCAAATTACAATATATTCCAGGGACACTGCCTACTTGCTGTACACGCTACACTTACATTTTTATATAAAGTGTCAAAATGTACACTACATCTGTGGCATAGGCATCTGCAGTGCAACAGTAAAATCATATTTCTATCCCCTTACGGTGCAGATCTGACTGCCTCATGCTTTTCTAAACATGGCTGTCTAATCAGAGTGTTTCAATCAGACCTTTACCATATGGAGTTAAAAATCAGATGTTTTGTGTAAGTCCAGCTTCCGTTGCACCAGTCTCACAGCATTACATTCCCTTGGGACAGTGAACGTGTCATCTCTGTGTGCACAAAGTATGTCTTGAGCTCTCCTTTGCCCTTGACGTTGATGATGCCTCGGCAGGAGCACATGTAGCCCAGGGTCAGGAGGATGCGACTCGTCTCCTCCGTCACCTACAGGATGAACCAGATGGGTAATTTCTGTTTTGGTTATTTCATACAACTCATCTCAACTTGGATCTCCACAAATATCAACTCTTTAGTAGCTGAAAAAGAGAATAGGGTGACTGTTACCTCTCATGTATTTAAATGTATAACCAATAACTCTCATGCATAGTTTACAATCCGTTATCAGTGTTTTGGCCAGATCTCCAGGCCCTTCTCCAATAGGTGGGAGACTATCAGTAGAGTCAGCAGAGTGAAAAATGACTAAATAAAAGTAAAATGTGGCTCATTTACAATTTGGTCAGAGTAAAAGTTACTGAGTTACTTTTGGACAAAAGAAAACTGGTACATATGATTTTCCAATGCGATGCTAAAAGGATGAAGTGAGTTCAAACTAGATTCCTTTATTAATTAATAAAAGAATCTTCATGAAGTAAAGTAAAGTAAAAGTTGGCCAATTATGATTTTATAGTTTCTGATGCAATGCTTATGCACAGCCTAGAAAATCTGTACTCTGGAATGGATGCAATTTAAAATGTAGTGAAGCACAATACTGCTGTCAAAACATACTTAAGTAAAAAGTAAAATTACTGAAAATTACAAAAGAATTTGCAAGTATACTCAATTACAATTCTGAGACTAACTGTAATTAATTACTTCCACCCATAATAATAATAATAATAATACTAATAATAATACTGAAAATCTACTAGAGATGGGAAAATTATCTTTTTTATTCCATGGTTTCCCATTATTTTTTACTAACCTAATTTTTTTTCCTGATGAGGTTTTCGTGGGAGTTTTTCCTTGTTCTCACTGAGGGTCAAAGGTTGGGGGGTGTCAATTTCATTTGGATTTTATTTTCATTAATTGTTTACATTTTTGGTTTAATGATGTGGACATTAGTAAAGCTCTTTGAGAGTGTAACAGTGATTAAGGGCTATACAAATAAACTTGAGTCATTGCCAGAATAAGTAGAATATCTCATTTATAGTGTATAAACCATCTGAAATCACATCAAGCATTGCAGCTTCCAGACAATGAGGTAATATACAAAGAAAAACAATGATATGAGATATGAGAAAATGAAGACGGGCTGAGAAATATCTGTCTGCCATCTTAGAATAACTGAACGTTTCTCATCATTGCTTCCAGATGTGTTCAAATATCAGCAGGTAATCTTGGAATGGAATGGGTCAATTGGAAGCCTTGGAGTTGGGCTATCAAATGGGTGTGATCTGTGAAGTGTAACGCAGCCCTCTGATGATTGATGATCCCCAGAGCCACACGCAATGTAGGTGATCTCAAACCAATCATATCATAACAGTGCTCAGGGAAACTAGATTGAACTATGTCACATGATGTGGAGATGATGTGATTGTGATCGTTCCTGCCTCAATATGCCCTGACGGCAAATGTTTAAGGGTTGGTGGTTCATTTTCATCTAAACCTGAAAGTGAAGCTGCATTGTGCTCTGCAAATGTATTGGTGCTCTGGAGGAAATGGTGACTGGAACATATGATATGAAGTCTTTTTGGCTTCAGTGATGATTTGTAAGAACAGACCCATCATGGCAATGCATGCAATATCTTATATAGTGTAAATATAATTGTTGGCACCATAGAAATCTCACTTATTGTACACATACAGTGCACTGATGCTCTTCCCCAACAGGAACTTCTGCCTTCAGGCATCAGACATGGGGAACACAGAAAGCACCGGGAATGTTCAGGAAATGAACTAAAAATATGCCTTTTCAATTCTACTTTCCAACATTTCAGAAATGACAGGCTGCAGTGCTAATGTAAGTTACGGGTAAAAATCAGACACTTCTACAATGGCTATATGTATAAATACATCACATAAAATGACAATTTAATTACCTGTATTTTCCCCAGGACTCCCGTACTGTCCATTCTGCTGGCTACATTCACTGTGTTCCCCCAGATATCGTACTGTGGTTTCTGGGCTCCAATTACTCCAGCTATCACTGGACCATGGTTAATACCTGACAAGGTACACCAAGCAATTAGTTAACATTTACAGACTGCTGCTGCTTTTATGTCTCCTGTGAATACCATATATAGAAAGTTCATGAGCCCATGTCAAAGACAAGCAATTCTGAATGATAAACAAGTTTTCTGAATCTGAATTTATCTTATTTTATCTTATAGTGCACACATGCAAACACACACCTCCATATGAGTAATCAACTTTAGCACTTTGTCTTTTTTACCCACTTCTACCTTGCCATGGTTGAATGTGTGTTGGAAGTTGTATATGTGTGTATTTTAGGACAGGCTTTTCAAAGCAAAAGAAGTGAGTAGTCCCCATAGCAACCCATATTAGTAATTGACCATTTATGGACTAGTACAAGTAAAAACATTGCTTTAATGTTCGCACCGATGTTGATATTAATTGATAAGGTAGTATACTGTGTACTCTTTAAAAGGATGTGCAATTTTCAACACATCATTATACTTAATTAGAGACACATCTTGTTTTACTTTGCTGTTACAACTTTCACTTGTGTTGACCGTAACACAAGATGTATTGACCCTTAAGACACACAAATGTCTTGTAAGACATCTAATGTCTGCTGTAATTAAGACACAATGGCACATGTGGTCTTATCTTTTATTCCATATGTCTCTGATGTCATTCAACAATGTTGCAGGAGGAAATGTATTCCCAAGATGAACTACAACTAGTGTTTTAAAATGGCTTCACAATGTTTAAAGTCAGCCTTTGTGGTTACTGATTAATTGTTGAGTAAAAACAGAAGAGCACACTTAAACAAAAGCCTTCGGTAAGACCTAGAGCTTTGAGAATAAACAACACTTTTTATAAAATTTAATCAGAACATGGGAAGAATAGGAGCTAAATGCAGCTGAACGTTTCTAATCCCTAACACTCTGAGCGCTTATGCTAAGCAGGGTTTGTGACTTTTACCAGCACTGAGCCGACAGGTTTCTCTTCTTCTGCTTCTGAGTTAATAGTAGCGTTGCAGAAACGCTCTAGAACCTCCTAGCAGCCACGTTGGAAGACCACTACGCAATCCCAGTGCAACTACCTAGTCAGACTTGCTGCAGTCAACACTGCAAACATCTAGTCAACTTGTGTTGCGTGGTTGGCTGACGTCCAACAAAACCATTATCAGATGAAAGAAGATGACTAAGGATAGCCTCAATCAGTCGCAATGACGTCAAAGCAAACAGAGATCGGGGTCTGCTCAAGTCATTTCATATCTGACAATTTTAACTATAGATTTCTAAATGTGAGACTTTTACAAGAGTCAACAAGAAGCTTTAGCATGACGAGTTACTTCCCTAAACTTTGACTACAATGACTATTTTTTCTTATTATCATTATCATTAATCAGATAACACTTATTTTAAAGAGTGTGAAAGGGTGACTTACATTGACTCATACAGTCAAGTTTTTGACGGGGTCATATAGGTTCAGTAGAGGGCCTCTATAATGATGAGGTGCTGGTCCTCTAACAGCATGTTCAGTGGGTAACTATGGTATTGAGAACACTTCAGCAAAAGGCCTATTTACAGACTGATGGAAATTGCAATCTGCACAAGTGCACCAGCAGCACACACAGGCAGGACTGCATCCAGTCACAGTGGGTGGGGGCTTGTGCTCGTTTTAGGCCCGTCAGGAAGCAGCAGGGAACACACATACACTGTTGAGTTAATGGTGAGCTCCATGCTGAGATCTTTACAGACAGGTTGGAGGTATTGAACTCTGGCTCTTACCACACACAGTGAGCTGGGACCTTCCTGCCTTCCTGCCTGCCTGCCTGCCCGCTCTCCCCTTCAATTGTTCCCGTTCCTTCTTGTGAACTTCCTCCATTTCTTCCTACCTCTTTTCTATCTCTGTATCTCCATTTGCAGTGCTAATGTTTCTGTCTGTTCTCTCATTTTCATGCCATGCTTTTCCCACTCTGTTTTCTTCTGAATTGTACAGTAGTGTCATGCACATTCCTCCTTTCTCTCTCTGTCTCCCCCTCTCTCTTCCTTACTCTCGCTTCTCCTCACTAGCATGCTGTCACATGTCAAATGCTAAACTCACTGCCTCACTGACTTTACTCACTGGGGATTTATCTGTTGTACATAAAATGGCTTTAATATGCTGCCATGTCTGAGGGGTGGTTCTCGGTATAGGATAGGGCTGCACTATTATCCAAACAATGGACAATTAATCCCCTTGATATTGTAATTGTGAGTAGCAAATGGAATTCAGTAATCGTGACTTTCCAGGATTACCATATCACCGTGACCCCATAAGCTGTAAACATGAAAATCATGGGAAAGTTATTCCTACAAAACCACTACCTTAAGAGTTATATAAATATACACTGTACTGTGACTTTTACAATTTAAGGAAGAAGATGTTCGGGTTGAGGAGGACACCATCAAAGGTATTCATTCCTCCCATTGTTTCTGCAAAGGGGATTGCATTCAATTTTCCCCTCTGATCAATTTCAGAGTTTTAGTTCAATTTTTGGAGGCAGAGCTGCTCTGAAGACAGAAATTATCTTATTGGTTGAGTTAAACCTCAATGGGTGGAGCCAAAGAACCACAGCCACTACTTCCGTTTCCACAGCATCTGAATGTTAGCAAAGATCCTAAACAAGTCAGTGGAGGATTTTGTTTTAGACCCTATGCTACATATCAAAACTCCATGTTTGTGGTTCTAAAGATGACTAAAGGCTGTTTTATGTACTTTTGAAAAAAAGACTTTCACCAAGTGATTTACTAATTTCACATTTAG
Organism: Gephyroberyx darwinii; assembly: GCA_900660455.1. Classification (NCBI taxonomy): domain Eukaryota; kingdom Metazoa; phylum Chordata; class Actinopteri; order Trachichthyiformes; family Trachichthyidae; genus Gephyroberyx; species Gephyroberyx darwinii. The sequence continues at coordinate 22,936 of CABFOQ010021097.1, forward strand.
TCATATTTGACAGACATCAACAAGCTGCCATTATCCAATGTTAAGTCTTATTATCTTTAGAGTATGCGATATTTTCCCTTACAGATTCAGATGTTTAGTTACATTGAGACTAGTTGGGTTATCCTAAATGTCACCAAAGATAAAGGTTAAACTATAAACACTGGCAATTAAAATGACAAACAAAAATGATTAAAATGATTTGTCAGACAAATTGGCTTCCATACAGTGAAACAGTGAAAAGGTAAACTAAAGTGCAAAGTATGTGCAGTTCATATTACAAGACAGATAGAGCTTTCATTGTAGAGTGAGTTTAACTCACCAACTCTGAGCTTGAAATCGTTGAAGGAATGTTTGTTGATAACATCCAGCTTCCCCACCAGGGCAAATGCAAACTCTACCATGGTTCCTATGTGCATGTACTGCCTGTCATGCTCCTGGGAAGAAGAAAAGGAGCAGAGACAATTACACATTCTATCTAGCAACAGATGTTGTGCATGTTTTTATTGGAGTTAGATAAAGCAATGAAAGCTGAAGTAAATAAAGACATGGGTGACTGGAAGTGATGGGGATTTGTACAAATAATTACATGGAAACAGTTTAATGCCATTTGGAGCAAAATTTAAGGCCAATTTCAACACAAAAATAAACCTGAAAACATAAAGCAAACAAAACAAACCCGTCAAAGTATAGCTGATTTCTCACTAGAAAAGAAAACCTCTACCTCTTAAGGCTTTGAATTCCAATATGTTGAGACATTTCAAGGCTTTTTGAGGACCTGCAGACACCATGCTATTAGGGAATATCTGAGGGAGAATTCGCTTGCCAACTATCCTTGTTAAATATGAACTACCTGCCAACTGCCAACACAGTAAATAGCACATTCAGATGTTGTACAGGTTTTAAGGTAATCTCAGCTGACGAAGGATATTGCTCTTGGGTACTTCTGTAACAAGTATGGAATTAGTATGAAGCACCAGAGATTATAACTAATAATAATTGTGTTGCACCAACACAAGTAATTCATAAAAGAGTAACGGAATTATCAGGGATGGGGGAAAATTCATTCTCTACCAGAAATCACAAATTCAATAACTGCTTAAAAGGTCAACGTCAAATCTGAATTGATGGAATTGAAAGCAAATTTAACGACAACTCTCTCTCTGTGTGTGTGTGTGTGTGTGTGTGTGTGTGTGTGTGTGTGTGTGTGTGTGTGTTGTGTGTTTCTGTGTGTG
>CABFOQ010021106.1:1293-21321 GCA_900660455.1 Gephyroberyx darwinii
ACCTTCGCCATACACCGTCCTTGCAGCAGACCTCACACACACACACACACACACACACACACACACACACACACACACGTATTACTATACTTGTGAGGACCTTCCATTGGCTATATTAGTTCCCTGAACCATAGCCCTACCATCACTACTACGCACCTTGACCTTGACCTTTACCTAACCTAATCCTAATCATTTTAACCCTAAACCTAAGTCATAACCCTAAACTAACTTTAGCCCTTACCCTGATCAAACCCTAATCCGAAACTAGCTGCTTGACAAAGTGAGGACCGACCAAAAGGACCTGTCCTCACTCTGAAGGTCTAAAACTCTTAACGGGCCTTACATAAGTGCTCTCTTTCTGTCCTATAGGTCTAGGATATACAGGCTTCTCTTGGACATGTTTGCTCATATTAAACACCAATAGAGCATCTCAAAAGCTCCCGCTGCACTCGCAAGGAATCTTGTCTACAATAGAACTTTCATGGCTGTAAAATTTCACCATAGAAATCCACTGTATATTGGATGCCTAGGTTGGCTGTGTATAATATTTGCAAAAATGCCTGAAAAATATTAAAATATGTTAAATACAGTTATTAGAGGTCTTTTTCCCCCCACCTTGCGCTGACAGGTTTCTTTGGCCTGCAGTTACACTTAGATTAATACAGAACAGGGTTTGTAGTACAATATGCATTACATCTGCTTCACTAAACAAAATTGAGCTTCATGTCCTATAACAATTAATTAGTAAGCTAGCTGTACTTTCTGAGGAAAATATTATACTATATAATACTATAATATAATACTATTGAGACATACATTCATTCATACTTTTATGAAAATTATGATTTTATAATTTATTATTTTTATATTATGGTGGGGAACTAACTTTTATAGTGTGGAGTACTGGTTTTATATCAACCTGCTGGGTTTGAAAATGAGACTTTTTGCATGTTGGCTGTTTTTAGTGTAAATTTTTCTTGAAATGTCGGATCTCATAAGAAAAGATCTTAGTAACTGTGTGAAGTAAGTTTGATTTCCTGCTAACCATGCCCTCAAAGTCGCACAAGCGGCGATGTGTTTCCACCAGACGGACAGCCTAGACATCGATACAACAGAGGTGTATATCACCTACTATAGGACGTCCTTGGAAGTGAGAATGGTTTGGACCAGGTCCAGGCCTGTAGTCTAGCATAGCATGACATTGGAACAGATCCAGACCTTGGCACCTCTGGGAGTGTTAAAGAGACTTTCCATTAGATGTGTTTATGCGTTCACGCTGGTTTGGAGCTGTCAGATCTGCTTGCTCAGAGATTCACAAATCGTGAAAAAAAGCACATAGCCAGTAATCAGTACATTTGCTGTGTCAGTCTTGCCTGCTGGACAGCCCAGTGTGATTATACCTCTCTTCCACTGAGATTTAAAAAAACAACAACTATTGGCTGCCACATGACTGCTCTGAAATGACCAGATGCCTAACAGACATTGGCTAATAAACAGTGTGCTTTCCCTATTAAAGATCAATCAAATGCATTGTGTTTCAGACACGTTATTGCATTTTAATGAAGCCATCTGTTCCTCCCCATTTAACTTGTGATGTACAGTAGCTGCCACCAGCCAAAGCCCACCTTGAGTGAGGTGTCAAGTTTTACGTGACTTGGCTCCGGTACTCAAAAGGTGAATCAAAGTGGAAGTGATGTAGAAACCCTATATCCCGGCAGACACCTGGGGTCCCTGCTGCTTGCTGACAGACCCACTGTTAGTCATGGCTGGCGCTTCAAAGGAACCTGAGCTAGTAACTTTGATTTTAACTTTGAAAAGAAGATGCACACCTGACTTCACACAACACATACACCATGTATACTGTACATGTATACATGTATACCACCCGCCATACACACTTACACTGTACACTCAGCTATCTTCTCAGTGCACAAAACTGTCGCACCAAGGACATGCTTTGGATATTTGGCTATTAAAGTAATTGCAACATTTTAATATGAATAAATGTCTGTTTGGCTACTCTATTGTAGATTGATATAACACATTAGTGATTCCACCTATAGCCAGTTTATGAAAGCTTTTATATTTATTATTCTAAACATCTGGTGTCGGGTAGGTTTTTTCCCAAGAAAAAATGTTTTAAGTTTCCAGTTTGGAATAAATAGGAGCTGGCCAGTTAGCATGAGCAACCACCGTGGCTGAACAGACGAAGAGCTCCACCTCAAACTTCTTCAACAGAAAATTCAAGGAAAAAGACATAACACAGTTTGATAAGTGATCTCTGGGAAGTGCAGTGCCAAAACACCACAGCAATGACCGCTTGTTACCAAATAATTAAAACAAGTATCTTGCAGATGACCACTATAAAGAGAAAGTCCTACACCCTTATGCTGGGTTTCTGTCTGTTCTGTTATTTTTGCAAATAATAATAATAAAATAATGTTAAAAAAGCTGAATGGATGCATCGATATTAACTAAACTTTCCTCAATACCTCAAAAGTTTTTACACTCCTTTGAAACTGAAATTTTTGTCGATAAAGAAATTATTTATTAGATTTGTCAAATAATGACGTACACTATTAGCCTGATGACAAGGCAAGGTTGTTTGGCAAATAGTTGGAATATCATCCATGTAGTTTTTAACATGTATAATTCTTCATCTTGGTTCTATGAACATTAGTTGGTGCATTAGAATATTGCTGTATTTCTTTGTATTACTGCAGTACTATTTAATACTAATTAATACTAATAAATTCTTCTTCTTATGGATGTTTTCTTTTTTTCAAAAGTTTATGTTTGCATCATGCTGTCAAGCTAATTTTACACAGACTAGTTTCTCCCTTGAATACACACACACACAAATACACTCTCTATTACCCACACACTCTCTTAGCTCCACCTCTCATTCTCACTTCACATTCACTTTTCTCCAGTAGTACAAACATTGATATTCCTGGCAGATCACACGGCCCCTTCCTCTATAACATTACATGCATGGACAGACAGGATGAGGCCCTGAATGCCACAGCTCTTCCAGGGTTTTAGTGGAGGAAAAGCCTCAGAAATGTCTCCTTCTGATACTATTCTCTATCTGCTTCAATGACTCAATGCATGTGTAGGCTGTAAATATTCATGTGTCTCAGTAATGTAGTGGGTTCAGGTGTGGAAGGCTGTAGATGTATATGTACGTTTCTAACTTATAATTATGGCTGTATGTGTGTGTCTTTCTCTCCACAAACAGTGGACTTTGCCTGTGTGTGTGTATATGTGTGTGTGAATAAATGTGTGTGGATTATGAGCAATATGTGGATTGGTGTGCATTATCCTTAATTGTGTGTTTTATGTCCTGCACTGCAATTTCCAACTTGGTTTAACTTTTTAATCAGAAAATAACTTGCTTCTCCATTCCCATGACTGAATATTTAATTCATATATGTATACAAGGAGGGGGTGGAAATTGTGTTTTGTTATTGTTCAGCCATGTGGCCTGTTTATCCAAGCTATTTTAATTGCTGTATGAAAATCATGACTATACATACATTACCAATTTTGTTTCCCATGGCAAATGAGCCACACAAATTCATGAGATTTTATTTTGCTATTCTATTTTACCAATGCCACGCAAATTGGGCCTCATTCACGAACGTTTTCGTAAATTATTAGTAAATTTTCCATATATGTGTGCGTACTAAAACACAAATGTGGGATTCATGAAACGTGTGGGAAACCTCGATTTGTTCGGAAAACGTGTATTTGATGAATGCTGATCGTTTGTAAATTGGATGCGCGTTCCTGTTGAAGCTGATTTGCATAGGTAACCGCCCTGTTCAACACCATAAAAGGTGTGCAGACTGAAGGGTCGTGTGCAAGTAAACCAGGGGAAAACAAGGAAAAAAGAGGAACTTGGCGGCGTCGGAAATGGTGTTGCGCGCATGCGTGACAAACAAGTTTTCAGAAGCATCAGCAGCTGAGTCACAAGAACTGATAAAAGTAAAGCATGGCAAGAAATTATTAACACTGTCAATGCTGTTTCAGCAGAAACACACACCGTTGCTGAGGTAAAAGAAGAAACCGTTTGACATGAAACTAGATCGCAAAAAAGTATAAGGAGAAGTAGACGCGTATTATCAGCCACAGGAGGACGGCAGCGCGCAACGAGCCGCTATCCGACATGGATCAGAGGATCAATCAATAATAGGAGAGACCTTACTGTCCGGTGTCCAGTCGGCATTGGAGGTGGACTCAGATCAGATCCAGGCTGCATCTTCATCAGACAGTAGGACTATGTTATTGTATTTGTAAGGTGTCCAGTCCATGTGATCAACCCATTACAAGTTGGATAAGCTTGTGTTGTTATGAATGAGGACAGTTCGGCAAATACGCCATTTCAGCCTATTAGGTCACTGAAACATCTTGTTGAGGTTTGGCACTACTGTAATGGATTTTTCATAAAGAATAAGCCGTTCTAAGAGCCTTCCCGCATATTTCCAAACACGAACACATTTCCGCATGTTTCCAAGCACTCAACGAAACGAACCAAACGAACAAATTCAGATACGAACAAAATGATGAATCTGACTATGTTTGTAGAAACGTTCGTACTAGCGTTATACGATCAAATCTGATCATATGCACGTTTCGTGAATGAGGCCCATTGAATGCAAACGGGCAAATGCTGTAGAATGAAATGATGTGAAAGCTGCATACAGAAACGCCCCCTCTTGGATGGCAGGCTTAGTGGAACCAGGCAGAACAGACACAGGAAATTCATACAGGTCCAATACACGCTGGGGGAAGCCAGTGTAATGCTACCCAATGTGGTTGGTTTCACAGGTCTCGTAATCATTCCCTATTACATGTCACTGCTTGACCAGCTGGAGTCATTCTCTGAGGCGGTGGACTGTTGAAAAGCCTTGTGGGAGCTGCAGTAAAATAAGGGCGCACTCACACTAGGCCATCCGTACTGTGCCCGCTTGAAGAGGTGTGCTCAGGCACGGTTCACTTGGAGTTGGCACAGTGTGATCGCTAATCGTGCCGGAGCACGGATCCCGAACATGTCAATGATGCGACTGTCCCATAAAATTTATGATTTATTGATGAACGTGAATTGTAGTCGGGAGTAAAGCCGCAAATTCCTCCCTCAACATCAGCTGCCTCTGTAAAAATGTTCTTATACGTGCAGCACGATTAACTGAAAATCGCTGCGTTGCATAATCGATAAATATATACGGCATGTGAGAGAGCCGTGTGTCACCGCACCCAAAGAGACTCCAAATAAGCCACAAAGTAAAATTATGAACTCCACTGTGCTGTGCAAAAGCACTTTTCTTCAACACAAGAAGTTGCATCGTGATGACATAAGCGTGCCCAGGCCCGGAACGTTTAAGCGCAGTGTGAGCGCAGGGGAGTGGGGAGGGGGGGCAATCATGCTCCGGCACGGTTCAAGCCAACCAGGCCTAGTGTGAGTGCGCCCTAAGTGCAGGTTAACAAATGCAATACTTTCACACTTGAGTCATACTGTATCTTCTTTTAGTTTCTTTTAGTCCTTCAGTTTAGACTAGCATTCTCTGAGTGTATGTGTTTGAGCTTCACACATCAAAGTTTGGTGAGACCAGAAGCCCCTGCCGGACTCTCACAACATATTAGATAATGGGGGTTGTTATGGTGGGAGTTTTGTTATTATATTTTGTTATCTTATTATAATGCAAGAAATGTAGGATCACAAACCAAAAACAGAAACCCCAAACTATGGACATTGCAAAATATGATGTTGAAATCACATCTATGAAAGGGGGTAATTAGATCAGTCAGGTGATCCAATCAATGAGATGACATTCTGGTGTGGATTAGAGGTTTTATATCATATAAAACCCCCATAAAGTTTCATTACCAACAGAGTCTGCTCTCCAGAAAAAGAGGTCTTTTTGAAGTGGAATAATTTGGATGGCTTGCAATCATTGGGGAACAATGGTTAAGTAATGGTTTAAACGGGTGAATTCACATTTTGTAATTTGCGCCAAGTCAGATTCCTGACCTTAATCCTATTGAAATGTTGTGGCATGATCTGAAGCAAGACGTTCACCCAAGACATCCCAAAACTATCAATCGAACAGTTCCATAAGCGGGAATGGTCAAAAATACCTCCTAACCATGGTGCAGGTCTGATCAGCAACTACAGGAAACATTTGGTTGAGGTTATTGCTGCTAAAGGAGCTTCCACCAGTTACTAAATCTCATGGTTCACATACTTTTCCCAATCCAAGCTGTTAATGTTTTAACAATATGTTCAATAAAGACATGTAAAAGACATGCAGATAATTCAAATGCATTCACAACGTTTTCTCATAACTACATTTACCGTTTATATATCTCTCTGCAGGTTCTAGAGATCCTGGTGAGGGCGGTGGTGGAAAACCTAACAGACAACCAAGGCGAGCAGGCAGCATCTCTCCAGTCAAACCTCCAAGAGCTCCTGGGACGGGTCACTTCTCGCCACAGTGCAGATGCCCAGATATGGCGGCAGTATGCCCTGCTATATGGTGATGGCCACAGCACCAACCCAGAGGACAATGAAAAGGTCTGTACCTCTAGCAACACTTTAATATTTCCTTAACACCCTCACGTTCCTCATACCTTTTCCATGACATTGTGCTGTGACAAACACCAGAGATGATATATCTTATATGGCCTGAAAGAGCAATTTGTATAATATACTTGCCTTCCTTACATTCCTTGTATAATGATCGATGGGTCCCATGTCTAAATGCCATAAACATGTTAATGTTAATGTTAATTATGGCCTAAGCTTGAGATGCAACCTCATGGCCTCTGGCGATGGCCTGTGATTTGTCATTGCCCCTCCCCTCTTCCTGCAACAGTCTCACCTCATTGGCTAGTCAGTGCTGTTATGGCCAAGATTTCTGCCATGAGATCATTTCCTCTGTTTATTTAGTGGCAGTATCATCCTGTGTAGATCATTTGTCCAATAGAGTGAAAGGATGGGCTTCCTGGTTCAAGCAAGACTGTAGCATGGAGTGTGTAGCGTAGACTCAGAATCTAGAATGAAAAAAAGGGAAGCTGTGAACATGTTGTAATCATTGATTCAGTCACTACTTAAACCCTGAAAGGCAGGGGGTAGAAGTAAAAAGTGATTAATCTTGTATTAAATAAGTTGTTTTGGGGTTGCTGGTCATGCTGAAAAATATTATTTCCAGAAGCTGATATTGGTGGGGATCGCAGTATCCTTTTCCCATTCTGTAGTTGGTTGAGAAAGTACGGTGTCTGTTTTTGACAGGAGTTTATATAGTTTGGAAAAATGATTCTTTGAATTGGCTATGTGTATCAATTGTTCTATCAGTAGTGGTGGTTTGAGGGAGATATTTGTAAGTTTCATCTTTGTTTTCAGTGAGTGTTTTAATTGGAGGTACTGCTGGAAACTGTTATTGCCAGTATCAAACCTCTGAACTAGTGTTGTGAATGGTATGAATGAGGTCTTTTGAAATATGTGTTCCAGATGGGTGGTTCCTTGTATTTTCCATGAGTTGAAATTTAGTGGCTTATTTTTCATTGGGAAATCTGGGGATAAGGTGTAACCAGTAATTTTATTGACTTTCCACCAAGTTGTAGTTGTTGAGATGACCAGGTTTTAGAAACAGTTTTGTGTTTATTTATTGACTGGGTGAGGATTGGTAGATCTGATAGGGAAAGTTCTTTGCACTCTGTTTGTTCTATTTCCAGTTATGGGTTTTGTTGTTGTTCCAGTTACATCCATTTTACTATGTATTGGAGATGATTTGCCAGGTAGTAGTGTCTGACGTTATGGGCTGCTAGGCCCACAAGATCTTTGTTTTTTTATAATGTAATTAGTTTGACTTTGGGTTTCTTATGTTTCAAATAAAATTTGTTGGTTATTGAGTTGAACCAGTTGGATGTAGGTCAATAAAAATAAGTAACTTATTTTGGGCAATATGGCCATTATTACTGCTGCTATCCAGCCAATCAATAAGATTGGTAAGTTTGTTCCAGTGATTGAGGTCATTTTCAATAGTTTTGAGTATTGGGGTGTAATTAAGGCAGAATAACTGACAGAAATATCAATACCTAGATATGTTGCCTAATGATATATTGAAAGGGAGTTTTTGAGCTACAGCACCCCAGTCTGCCCCATTGAGTGGTAATAGTGTACTGAATAGTCAAATAATTTTGAAAATTTAGAGATATGATTGAAGTTTTCTGGTAGGGAGGTTATTGGGTTTTGCAAATAAAATAAAATGTCATCTGCGTATAAGATTATGTTATGGGCAGTTTGGGGCGGTTAATTCGACTGTATGAAAACTGGTAACTGGAACCAAATTTCATGTCATTCCGACATGGTGTGTGCAATATAACTAGTTATTCAAATTTTTAAATTTGAGCTGTAATAGTTGATTTCATTGTGGGGGACAGACTGTTGCAGCCATGCTCTTCCACCATAGCACTTGAATTATGTTGTCATTTGAACCAATGAAAAATTGATTAAAAACGAAGCATTTTAATTAAATAATTAATTTAGGCTATAAGGCCTGCAAAAGCCTTGAAAACGCTGTTGGTGAAAAAAAAAGGAGAGAAGGAGAGAAAAGGAAATTGATTTTTTTCTTTTGTTGTTCAAAATAATGATGGTGTTTGCGTGTGTCTTGTAGGCGTTGCAGTTTCTGTCCAAGGCCCATCGCTGCGAGGTTCAGGCCGGTGGCTGGGAGAAAGACCCCAGTACCTTTAAAGAGATGATCAATAAAGCCATAGATATAGGCAATGGTGAGAGCCCCTTCCTGTTCAACACACAACCACCATACCAAATACACACTACAGCCACAGTGGCTATGTTTACATACACTGAGTAACCTGGCTACTGGTCATACTCTGGTAAAGGTCTTATTCAGGTTAAGCTGTTTCCTTTTTGATACACTGTGATTGACTCATTGATAGAATACCCCACCCCCCAACCCTTTGACTGAGCAAAAGAAACTTCTTCTAATACTTGGGAAAGCAATTGTGATCCCAATAGTAATACTAAGTGCTGCTCACCACCGTCTTAATGCTGTGCGAGTTTGACAGATGGTGGAAGCTAAAAGTGAAAACAGCAAAAGCAGCAAGATGTTTCAATGCCATAGTAACTTGTTTAATAAGGGAGTAAGCCAGGCATCTTAACCGGATTTGTCATAATCAGAGTATGAGTTTACCCAGGTTATTCTAACCCAGTTATAACGTTTACATGCATCAACCCAAAATCAGGTTCCTGACTAAATGGGTTCAGAAGGGAATTCTTTGACCATGTAACTAGCCACAAATACAATACTCTCACTACAACCAACACTCCATACACTCATCCACACACATCACATCAATGCACACTCACTTTCTCTCCCATACCATAGAATGGTGAAGATAATGGAGACACTAATGCAAAATGCTATCCCATTGAAGGATTCTGTTAGTTCTTTACGGGGTGTACTTCCTGGCCTGAGATCAATCCAGTTACTAAGAGAGCTAGGTTAATTATAATCATTATTACAATTCTAAATGACTGTGTTCACATATGATGTGAGGGATGACTTACAGGATAATTATGTCTCCATCACTAAGACAAAAGTAATAAGCCAGTGGTTTGAAGACATTGGCAGTGATGTTTGTTCTGGCCAGATATGATGTCAGTTGATCATTTATGGGAAGCTCTGAAACAGCATCTGTGCTGCCATTATATTGGGAGCCCAGATGTTACAGCAGAGGGCTTGTGACTGGAAGGTTGCCTGTTTGAATCCCCAGTCCAGCAAGGAAAACTCTTGCCAACTCACACATTCTCTCCCTGTGTTTTCCTTTCCCCTAATAACACCGATAACAGCATTCCTCGGCACACTGTTGTTAGTCAATAGGTGGTGCAACACCCCATCAGACTTAATACTGTGTCTCCCCTGGCAGCCATGATGGATGAGTGGCCATGCTGCCGTTAAAAAGAAGACAAACAATCCACTTACCTTGCTGCCCTTGGCCCCAGTCGCCATCCACCAACCAAACACTTACTGCTGGCTTTTTAGGGGTGGAGGGCAGAGGGGGTAAAGGAGGAGGAGGAGGAGGAGGCAGCAGTGCGTCCTAAAGCCTGACTCCAGAAAAGTTGTTAATCTCCAGAATCCCCAGGTTTTTTCATTATAGCAGGACACAGCACTGAATTAAACATTAGACAAGGAGTCAGGAGCTAGCATGAAAGGAATAGCAATGTGTATGTATGTGTCTGCTCTGTCAGCCAAGTGGTCTCTCTCTAATGGTGTGGCTATGAGATTCTCCTTTTTTCTCAGGTCACACACCTGATCCATTGTGTGCTCACCTTTACCTTTTACGTTCTTAAATTCCCTATGTTCCTATACACACACCATATCACATACACACATGCGCGCACACACAAATCCTAATACCTCCTGTTCCACCAGCACCCCTTCAGTCAGGCAGTAGGAGAGCTGCTGATCTTGATGGTTTATACTGGAGTTAGACAGAATATCTGGCCGATATTGGCCTTTTATTAAAAAATGTTATCTGTCTAGTGTCATCCACCTCTGGTATGATGGATATGATACAGTTGTTTGATTACATATTTTGATGCCAGAACTCTGCTTGCTCACATTCCCCAACTACCTCTATTCAAGGTACAAAGTGCATTCCAATGCAGACTTTTAGTGTCTCGTTGTGTAAATGCTGTTTCAGAGATTTTTCCACCCTACCAAGAATAAAATTCTTGTTTTGTGAAATTTAAAAATACTGAATGTACCCACTGAGCAGGCGACGTCTGTGGACGTACAAAACAGATTGATATCATGTCCGGTAGGCCAGGCCATAATCTGGACGTCCAGTGATGACCAGAATTAGTTGATAAATGACATTGAGAAAAGACGTTCGCCAGGCCAACTTCTGGACATCTACTGACAAACAGATGTTCGACCAGTCCATAATCTGTATGTCCACTGACAACCCAGTCTCACATCAAAATGGCAGCTTCACTCAAAATATCAGTATTGAGCGTCAAAAACCCATATCGTTTGAACCCTAGTATACACAGAGAAGGCAGTGTCTTAGTATCTGAACAATCACCCTACCCCTCCACCCTTCCAACTCAGCTCTCCATCAACCCCACAATGGGCCAGGACACTCCATCCACAGGGATGACAAGACTCAGAAAGAGAACAGATAAACCAGAACAAGAGGGAGAGGGAGAGAACCACCTTCATAAATCACAGCAGTTTTGACCTTTCCAGCCACAACCAAGGCAGAAAAGGGCTGCGCTGCTAAGGCAAGAAGCAAAGAGATATCGCCAGAAGAGAGGAAATGGCCACAGCACAGTAGTTGGTTTTTTTTCCTGGTGTGCGAGAGGAAGATAAAAGCTGACTTGTTAAACAGTGAGACAGAGGAGGGCAGCGTTGCAAGAAAATGGCCTATCAATATTCAGGCCTCAGACCAGCTACTATCATACTATCATTTGTTAGCTTAAGGCATCTGGGTGAAGCACTTTGCCAGGAGCTGCGTAGTCACTTCGTATGTGTATGTCTCATATATATAATATATATATATATGATTTATGAGTTCTATGTAACATTGCTCCATATTTTTTAAATAAGTCCTTAAAATGTTTTCATAGACTTTGTTTTTACGGAATTGTTTTTGCTCTTGCCCACATTCCACCCTGTGTTGTTTCTTGTTTCTTGTTGTTTCCTGTGTTGTTTCTTGGGGGGGTGGGTCATGGGGCTGTGAAAAGGTTTTCTAAATCCCATTTTGATGGTGTTGTCAGTGATGGTGTTCTTGGAGGGATAAAACAGTCCTGGCTGTTAAAGGTCATAGTCTTAACGTGTGAGTCTCATACAGTCACTTGGTCTTTTGCCACTCTCTCTCCCTGTATATCTGTGTCTGTCTGTCTGTCTAGCTCTGTCTTTCTCTCACACACATGCACCAACTTTTCATGCACACAATGTTCCATGCAAACTTATAATAATTGGTGACATTGTCACATAAATACATTTCCCTTTTGCTCTCTATTGCCACAATAGTGATTGAACATATACCCAATTCATGAAAGCTTTTACATTTGCTGTTCTAATCACCCAATATCAAACAGGTATTTCCTGGGAAAAATCATCTGGTGCACAGGAAGTGATGCATTTTATGTTTGTGGCAGCAGCAACAGCATATAAAAATGGCATGGACAGAGGAATAAAAGCAGAAGCAAATAATCCAAATGGCTCTTCATCCATTCTCTAAATAACCTCTTCTTTCTCTCCCAGTCACCATCAGTTGCAGTAAGAGGAAGAGTAATCCTCAGGAAGCTCTTCAGATGCTCTCCTCCACCCGTCTCAACCTGAGGAGTCTGGTCACCAAAGCCAAGGTACAATTCACCAAAAAACAGTCCAGTATCCACCCTGAACACCACTGCTTCCTATCATGCTTGGTTGATGGCAGCCCAAACAGCCTCAAGATGTCACTGCAATTTATTTGTGCGTACTTGTATCTTGAGTCCAAACACGACGCATTCAAAATCTTGACCACATATCGTGGCAGTGAGCAGCAGCTGGTTGACAGGATCTGACATTAATGATCAGGTACTGAAATCTTTACAAAATAAATAGTTCCAAATGTTTGACTTCATAGTAAAACCATTCACCCTACTGCACAGGATTTCCTCCAATAGTTCCTAGTCACGTAAACCACTAAAACTTCAGTGATTACTTTTCAGTGCGTTTGAATATGTTGTAAAATCTATATATTTATCTACATTATGTTTGATAACACTTAACAATCATCAGCATTACTAAATGGAGACTTAATAATTTAATATTATTTAATTTTAACAATTAATATATGATTAGTTCATTTCCTCCACTGTTAGCTGCTCATTAGTGGGATAGAGTATATTTAAACGTTAATTAATAGCATATATTGTATCAGAACTGTTGAGAATTCAGTGATCCATAATTAACAATTTGTTAATTTGTCACTATTCAGGTTAAACATTCCTAAATTAATAAATGGTTAAATGATTTGTTGAATTGTATTGTATTGAAAATGTCAAATTTCTGCAATTATTTACAAAGGAAACTGAAGGTTCAGAAACATTAGACAATGACTTCAAATGAAACTTAACTTATGAGTCCATTAATTCAATTGCTTTAGCAAAGTCCCCATAAATAGCTTCATTGTCAGTCAAAGAACCACTCCAGTGGTTGTGCTTTAAGGTGCTCTGTGTATCATTTTCAACATCAATATATCATTGTTAAATGAATAGTGCTATCTTGGTATAATTACCATAAACAAATGAGACCATGGTGGAGATGATTGGTAGGCTCTATCTCACACCAGTGGTATTGTTAGTGGAAGTGTTTCTGTAAATTAAAAATTTCCCATAACCCCGTTGCATCCTGTTCCTCCTTCCCCTCCCTGGCGTCTTTCCAAAGAGGATAAACATGTTGGAAGTGATTTTTTTTTTTTTTTCATTGGCACTGGAAGAACAGCGCCCTCTCCTGTTTTGTGCTGTAAAGAAATATCCCTTTGTGCCACAAAGTAATCCAGCAGATTTCCCACCGAATCTGGTTGCACGCAATGTAAAATGCAGTGTAGGTCTGGCGGAGGCTGTCAATCTTCTCTGCGATTGTCTTGTCTGTTTACTGTAATTATATTGATGTCTCAAAATGAATACGTTACATGTAGCACCTTTTAAGTTTAATAATATAAGTTATACTATTGCATAAATAAGAGCAGTTGCAAAATAGGCTCTTAAAGGAGAATTCCGGTATTTTTAAACCTGGGCTCTACTACTCCAAAATCGCCATTGATACCGACGTTCATACCGTCCCCTTCCTGCAACAACTCTCCCTCTCGTGGCATTTCAGAGCGAGACTTCTCCTTGAACAAGACTTTGGTTTTCTGGATAAACAAAGGTGAATTTCTGTAGCAACCCTTTCCGTAATGTTGTCAGACACTTGTCAGACACGTGATTAAGAATATGCGCCAGTCAGTGGCAAAAACAAACACTTTTAGTTTGATCGCGCGCACCGTGCCAATTACATTGCAGCCATTGAGCCCATTTTGCGGCCGAGGCGATCTAACAGAGCAATTGCTAAAGTTTTTGGACCTACTTTGCAGTATCAATGACGATTTTGGAGTAGTAGAGCCCAGGTTTAAAAATACCGGAATTCTCCTTTAATGAATTACTCAGCTTCCATGACACATGACAATCTAAGTCATCCACTGCTGGTTAACAAAGCCATCAATAGGGCAAAGAGTGTCATCGTCATTGTGTCTTTAACACTATAATCCATCAGAGTGTCACATTTCAGCATTTTCCTCCTCATATTTCCCTTTAAGCAAATTCACACAGACGTGGCTACTGGTGAACTCCATGCCGATCTGAGGGACAGTGTCGCCGAGCTGGAGCAGCTAATCACAGAGCTGCAGGAACAGAGTGGCATGCAGCGCAACCAATCCGAATAACTGCCTTAACTACGGATGGGTGCCATTTCTCTTCAAAGAAACCTCTCACTGTGACTCTCCAGTAGTGGACACTAAGAAGAGACTGACATGGACTCTACAACATTTCCAGTCCTCAGCCTTGTGTATTGTACCTCTGCACACACTTGAGAATGCTACTTTCTTGAATTTATGTCGAGGGTAAAACAGATTTACTTGTGATGCAAGTGGATAAAAATAGGTGAAACTAGAAATACAAACCCAAAGGCATAACTTTGTATCCATTCTTTCAAATGTCAAATTTATATGGTTTTTGTGTCAGGGTCATAGGATATGCAGTTGTATAAAACATTTTGAGGGTTTGGGGGTTAACCAGGGTTGCATATTGAAAAATGATACCTAAATGTCCACTTTGCAATATAATCATTGACTTTAAGACATCAAAAGCTTATAAATCTTTGATTCTCACTCTGGGATATGTCCCATTAGTTTTCTTTCTTGTGTCTATTGCATAATGAAATGTGCCTTCATTTATCACAGAAAGGGATTGAGGAAGGTATTGTTTTAGAGTTGGTTTCAAATTTCAAGTGCTTACCCTTTAGGCTTCGTTCACATCATAGGCCTTCATGCGCCATTTATTGTTGCTCATATGATGACTGTTCATATTTATTTTTGTATGTAATTCATATCCCATACCAATATAAAGTCAGCTATTTAACTTTTATACCAAATCAATTGTGCAATTGTGCTCTACAGTTTTGGAAAGGTAAAAATTTCATCAGCTAATGTCCAGATGATGTTTACCTCCACTCTGTCAAAAGTTGTTTTTTGATGGAGTGCGTTGCGATATTGTCGCACTGCACCCCTTCAATCCATGTCATCCGTCAATGCATAAGTCCTATTGAAATATGGATCACAAATGCTCATGTGAATGGGGCCTAAAAATGCGAAGAACCAATCCAGAGATGGCAGCCCTGAGTTTGGACGTACATCACCATAGAGGCAGCAGGTCATGAAAGTGTTATCCTGCAAAGCATGTGCTCACATACATACAGTACACACACACACTCAGACCTTTCAGTGCAGACACACACTCAGTCATAGTCTTTATGGATCCAGCACAGACTAACTCCCTCATCTTCTTCTCTCCAATGTGTTTTCTCACCCAGAGGGAAAATGACCTTGACATTGCTTTTTATATTTTTATTTTTATGACCATCATGGAGCTGATGTTTTGTCAGAGCAAACAGTGCCTCTGCCTTTGAAGGAAAATCCTATGGTAGCTGACTGATAAGCGTGTAAAGGCCTTTTATAAGGGTAGATATGAGTATGTGAGTGGCATTTGTGAAGCCACTCAGCTCTGTTCATGGATTTTGTAATGTGTTTTTCATCATGAAGGATTGGAGTGTGGGAACACCGTGCCACACAATGTATGAATCCATAGGTACTGTATGTTTCGAAGATTCATACTAATATCCTAATGCTTTGCTTGGTGTATTAGTCTATTCCCACCGCTACACTGTCTGCATACCAAACTATATGAGCTAACACTCAGGATATGATGTATCAAGTCTAGATTTTCACTCTAAACCAATAAATAACAATGATAAGGAATAATGGTCTGTCATTATTCATCTCCATATTATGTACAATATTTATGAGATTAGTCACCAAAATCTGTCTTGTAATGGTACTGTAAATTTCCCAAATGCTATTCCCAGAAAAATCTGATTGATTTGCTGCAATTACATCAGAGCCTCATGGAAGATTTCCATGGAGGCAAACAGAAGTTCGCTTGATCTGCCTCACTCATTTTCCTAGAATTCCTGATAATCCTCAGTAACAAATGTCCTCATAAAAGCAGCTGAAATCAAGCGCTGATGTCAGGAACACCCCCCATGACATCACATTTTTTTTTATTGGAATGGAACACTTTAGTTTAATTGTGGGTTATAACACAAGTCATCATACACACAGTCACAGCATAACTGCATCAAAAATTGTCACAATCCACTATATGAATCTTTCCCTCTGGAGCCTGTATGGGTGATTCTACTGAAATGGTTCAAATTAGGGTTGGAAAAACGTTTTAGATCTGTATTCTATTTTTCCCAAATGTTGACCTCACATAGCTACTAACAGTCAAATTTCATATTTTCACAATTTTCAATTTTACTCTCCCAGAATTTGTCACTAATGAAACACATGAAAATGAAATAACGATTGAATAAATTCACTCTACCAGTAAATATAAATATATTCATTCATGTCTTTTTCCTTATTTCCTTTATTGAAGGTGAAAAAAACGTTATCCAATATCAAGCTAACGTTACTCTGATCACTCTGGTCACAGCTAAATGGAACAAACTCAGGCCAGTTCTCTGGAGGCTGTTGAAAGGCATTCTGGGAAACAGAAAATCACTAACTGAAGCAGAAGTAGATGAGACAGGTTGAGGGAAAATGGGTTCACAAAATAACTCCTGGAATGCATTGAACATCACAGATTGATGATATGTAAGAGTTTCTGAGGGTTGAATTTTCCTTTACGACAGGGAATGGTTGGACAAGCATAGATTGCTGGTAATTCAACAAAAACAACAAGGGGTAGCTATTCAAAAGAAAATGGAAGGCAAGGAAGAAAATTGAGGACACATTCTTATGAAAATTTGGCAAAAGTACACTAACACCTCAATGTGTTAAATCACGTGTTGCATTAATCTATTATGACTACTTAGATGAAGGTCAGACCATATTTTAGGAGCCATTTATACAGGAATGCAGGTAATTCACAAGGGTTCACAAACTTTTTCTCACAACTGCATGTTGAGTTGGATAAATATTTAAATCCCCTCTTATGATTATGGTTGAATCTATATAATTGATCCAGACTTTTATAAAATAAAAAAATATACTTAGACCATGAAATGCAGCAATGGCAGAGTAGCATTGGTTGCTAAAGGATTATGCAGGAGTTTTTTTTTATCCCACTGAACGGGACTATGCTTTACATTCAAGTCAACATAAATCTCATTCTATGATCTATTATACTTTTGTGCAAAAGACAATGGTGAATCAAATTAAACATCACATTATACATCCCATTGATATCTCTTTACCAAGACACAGGACATGAGCAGAGCAGAAACCTCCGACCCCCACATCTGATCATAGTCCAAATAAAATTTTCTCGAACACCTAATACTTGGAAGTTAAAAAATTGATAGAATCTGTCATAAACCATATTAAGGATTATATAGAACAATTTATTGATATAAATAAGCATTGTTAAAAACTTTGCAACTGTCTGGGAAACACTTATACCTGCACTCTAACATTTTATGTAAAAATACAAGCGCCTTATCAGTCCAGTTCATGAAGTGGGGCTGCGACAGACTGGCCCCTCCTCCTTCATTGAGCCCCTGTAGATTCGCTCCATTCAAGTTTTGGAGTCGGTAGGTACACTGGTGGGAAAGTTGTCTCAGAGCACAGGAAGTGACAAATCAAAATTTACGAGCTGAACACAAACAGCTCCAAAACAGCAGTGAGCGAGTTAGCACCTCGGCTATTGCTACAGAAAGCTAGATTTACCGCAAGCAAAGATGACTGAAGCTAAAACAAGATTTTCTTCACCTCCATCCCAACAAACCAGGAGAAATTTAGATCCAAACAGTTACCTCTCACTGCCACTTAGGGCTGCCAATAATTAAATTACATTAACCATGATTGCTCAACATTCAATAAATTACAACTTCTAATGAACTACTGCGTAATAACAGTACTGTCATTAAATAAAGCTTGCTTCAAATTTTGTGAAGAATGAGACAAGATAAGGAAAGTGTTAGCAAATAGTTTAAAAAAAAAACAAAAAAACAAGAACCTAGAAATACATTCAATGGTATACCATAAGATGATGGTAGTGTAGGAGCATGTTCTGTGGAAATCAACATTACATTCGCACTGAAAGCTCCTACCAACAAGCTAAACAATTTCTTACCAACACTGATTTACCCAAACTCATGAAGATAATCAATTATTAGAAGCACCAATTACCATAAGTTTTACCAACCATTTGAAATATTAGCACCAATTCTACTCAAAACCTTTAACATATCTACATTATGTTATTTAGAGAATCTTTAATAACAATTATTAAGGGGTGCGATAGCAGACTGATAAAAAAAATAAATCACAACATTACTTTGGTTGTCTCTACTTGAAGTGTCATAGCTATGTTACTGGCATTTTGAAAGGACAAAGCACATCAGTACGCTCTCAAAATATATGCTTGTGAATGGTTATGGTTTCAATATTTTTAGTTAAAGGCTGAGAGTCATGCTTTAGTCCAGGGGTTTGATGAGAAGGCAAACACGGGACCTGTTGTTGTGACCTGTTAAGCTGCTGCCTTATTAAACAAGGTTGATAAACACAATCTCTATCATTTATTCATTTTAATTTTGCCTAGCCTGTGGTTCCCATGCTGCTTATAATTACTAGCCTATGCCGCAGAAAAAACACCTGCTGTTTCCATGTCTTTTAGTTGCACCGTCACCTGATGTTGAAGGCAAGAAAAGGGAGTGTAATGTAAAGTACTATAACAACCACTGTAATTAATTAATGCTCCATGGGAGTAATAAGTAATGTTGTTACTTTTAAGATGAGTAACAAGTCCAACACTGTTAAAGATTAAGACCACCATCTATGTCAAAGTATAAAAAAATAATTATATAAAACTATTTAAAAAGTCAAATAATATAGCTATGTGAAAACTGATTCACCAAGATCAGAAATGGTTTATCAAAAACATATACTCATCTGGTAAATTATTTAATCTTATAATTTGTGTAAAATCCAATAACACACCCTTTGTATGCCTTCTAGGTATCCTGTGAATACAAGAATGTATTAAAAACATATGGATTTAGCCCAGTTAATAATGTGGATTAAACCGTTATTAATCATCAAGCCTCAATAGTAACAAACATTGTTTCATTTCTGTTTAGTTAACTAGTGGAACTAAGAGAGGATGTCCTTTTTAATTTAGCACTTGAATCTTTGGTATGTAAAATTTGTTCAACTAAAGACATTAAAGGAATAACAACATAAGCAACATCCTCACCAACTTCTATAGATGCACCATTGAGAGCATTCTCTCTGGCTGCATCACTTCTTGGTACGGCAGCTGCTCCGCCCAGGACCGCAAGGCCCTACAAAGGGTGGTGAAAACCGCCCAGACCATCACGGGCAGGGTGCTGCCCACCCTGGACAATATCTACCTCACCCAATGCCTGAGGAAGGCCAACAATATCATTAAGGACCCCAGTCACCCTGCACACTCTGTTCACCCTGCTACCGTCTGGCAGACGGTACAGGAGCGGTCAGTCACGCACTTCACGACTGAAGAACAGCTTCTATTTGCAGGCCATCAGGCTACTGAACTGTTGAACTGTAACTATTCCTCACACACACGTCACTTTATGTTCTACACTCAGATGCACATGCACTTTATACCTGTACATCTGTAACTTTATATCATTCATGTTTACCATACCTGCT
>CABFOQ010021109.1:1268-57623 GCA_900660455.1 Gephyroberyx darwinii
CAGGCAACACAACCTACAATCACTAGGATCCTGTGTGTGTGTGTGTGTGTGTGTGTGTGTGTGTGTGTGTGTGTGTGTGTGTGTGTGTGTGTGTGTATGGTCAAGTAGGTGGTATGAGAGTTTGCTGAGTCCAGATTTAAGCTCCCTTTCTGGGAACTAGTGTCCCCTGCTCTTCCAAACTGAGCAGTAAGAGACTGGAGGGCTTTGGGACTACAGAAGCATGGGCTGGTTTCAGTGGTTTCTGTCCCAGGTTTGTCTATTGTACACAGGCAGTGGTAACAATGGGAGGGTTAAGTATCTGATACACACACCAAACCCTGGGACTCAGCTGCAAGTAATTAAAGCTGGCAGTTGGCAGAGAAGAGAGTTGGGCGACTGTAATGGCCGCTGTAAGTTCATACCATAATATTTGGATGATGAATCGGGCTGCTAGTAAAAGTGTTGTCATGTTGTTGACCTTAGGCTTTCTCCCCTCACTGTGTCCTGTTGGCCCCGAGAGGAGGCAGAGAGAGGAGGGAGAAATGCTTTTGTACGACCCTGCTCCCTGTTCTGTAATGAAATCTGCTGTTTATTTGGTATGCCAGGACTTCTGCCTTGACCTGCATAGTCAGTCTAGGCTATTTCTCTTTATAGTTGTGTCTCTTCCTAAAGTGTAATCAAAGAGTTGCCATCTGAGGTTTAACGAAATGGATAATCTTAAGAGAGGATGTCCACAGGCAATTGTCTTTTCACTGGACACCGGGGAGATATTTAAGTAATCCATAAAGAGAAGATCTATCTTGGAGGTTTTCCTCTAAGACTATGCTGCAGCAGAAACCTGTTGCAGTTTCAACCAGTTTAGATGGTCCATTTGAATGGAGGAAGGAGAAGTGTCATCATCATAAACAGCTTTTGTTTAAGGTCACTTATTCCCACCATCAAGTCGTTGTCTCCAATTTTTGGTTCTCATCATAAACTAATCATATCTGGAGGGTATTGTGCTTTTGCTTTTTTAATTTAATGCCACCATCTTGGAGAAGGAGGGCACCAGCATGGCCGCTGTCTGGCAGGCAGGATGATACTCAGGCTTGGTCCAGGGTCATAAGTCTGTTTTTACAATTTCACACTGCTGTCATCTGATATTGACTGGAGGGAAACACTGCAGTTGAAAAATTAACAACAAATGGAATTGAACAATAATCATATTGCTCAGGAAAGTACAGAGTTCATCTCATGAGTCATTTTTCTCTTTTTTCCTTCCCTTACACAGAATCCGTGTATGACCTTCTTCCCAGAGAGCTGCAGTTGCCGTCCTCCACTCAGCAGAACTCAGCAGCCATGAGTCAGAAGAGCGGTGGAGAGGCAGGGCCTCCCCCCTCAGCTGCTCTTGCATCAGGTAAGCTCCTCCTCATCTCCTTTGACCCCCCCCTACCACCACTGTAGCAGTAATCAATCTATACCTGTAGATACACACCTGCATGCAGAAGGAAAGCCAGCCTGGTGCTTATAAATACAATACAATACAATACAATACCTTACATGAAAAACCAAGAAGCTGCTGAAGATTTATGAGGCCGTACTGCCCTCCCCTAAAGGTAGCCCTTGGCCCTTGGCCCTCAGTAAGTCCCCCACATATATCAGATATCTGTAACGGCTTGTACACTGTGAGCAACTTGGTTGATGAGTCATTTTATTTCATCCAATTGTGGGCGGTGCGAGAGACTGATTGTGTCTATACAGTGGTCTGGTACAGTAAGTTATGATTATGTATTTTTTGCTTTCTGTAAAATAGCATAGTATTGATGAGCTAACATAGCTAGCAAGCACAAAATTAGGTAGCTTCAATCATAATTAAACAGAAAAAAATCAATACAATTACCAATTACCAACAAGAGATGCAACTTTTCTCAGAACATTCCACCAACTTTTCTTGGCCGACAAGCTTGTTGACCGTCCACACATCGGCTGAGTTTCCCTGTTTGCTCATTTCTACAGCGGCGACTTGTTGCTCGTGTTGCTCACAGTGTGGATGCACAGTAAGGGGTCCCTCACATCTCTGAGAACTGAGAAGAATGCTGTTCCTTTAACTTTGGTCTGGGGCACCTTAGATGAAGACTAACATTTTGTTATATGTATCATGATTTGACGGGTCGGTCAGTTCTTTTAACCAGTCATGCTAAAGTTAAGGGTTTCACTAAAACTGAGCAGCAGAAAAGCATTTCCTGGTTTTATGCTGACACTACAACTCTGTGCAAAGGACAAAAACATGATGCGTGTACAGTACATACACCACACAAGACATACAGGTTTGTAGTATATGAGAAACGATCACCATTATCTCTATAAAGTGCTCAAAACGTCTCAGCTGATGCTCCCATCAGGACATGTCTGTTCTCCTGTAGACCTTGAGTCTCATGGTCCCAGCTCAAGAACTGGATACCCTGCACTACATTATGAGCTTTAGGGCTATACCATTGTCATAATGAAGCACAGCTCCCATTTCTTTACTGGGTACATTGTGCTTTGAAATTAGAGTGTAAGGAATCCATTTAGGTTTACTATACCCGTAGTACACACTGTATGGGTATGAGACTTGAAGTATCACTTTCCTTGGAAGGCAAAACTGTGGTAAAGCCAAACACTAAATTATTAAATCCAGTTGAGGGGAGCAAAACCAACCTCCTATTCCACAATGTAATTTGGCAAAATTTTGATTTATATTTGTTACTGAAATTCTTAAATCTACTAAAATGCAAAACACAATATTGTCTTGGGACAAGGTAAGAGTTCGAAGACATTTTGGCACTGTTCACAAAAACAGTGCATTTAGTCCAAAGTAATGAATAATTTACAGCTAACCTTTTAATGCATTGGATTTATATTGTGATTTTACAAGTTCTCAAAGCACTTTACTTTTATTGCCAAAGCTATTTGGAATAAGTGTTATAAGAGGATAATGATTTACACAATTGCATTGAAATGTACAGATGCCAGCACTGAATCCTGTATGTGTGCAACTGTAAATTTGAATGTTTATTAACAAAATATTGCTTTCCTTTAGTCCCAACTTACTCCTGAGAATGGTCTTCAAAGGAATAGTTAAAAAACAAAACTTTCGTTCCTGGTCAAATTTGAAACAACTTGGAAGTTCAGAATGTACTTCACTTTAGCTCTTCTTGCTCTGCCCCTTATTGAAGCACCCAGGCTTTAGAGTGAGTTTCAGTAGATCCAGAAGTCTGTTGCCTATGGACATCAGTGCCGCATCAGTGCCGCATTACAGCCATTTGCAGTCCTCTGACCAGGTGGGACATATTGGCTGTAGCAAGAGGAAGGTGATGTATATTTGAACTATACCTGGAACTATAAGTTTCACTGAAAACTGGCTATAACATCATCTGGCTATTCCTTCCTCCTCTCCTCCCACTTTGTAAATCTCAAATGGTCAGAATCAAGTTTGTTTTGTGTTTCAAAAAGATTTGCAGAACACAATTGGTAAAATAAATATGATTAAAAAAAATAATGCACTTTCAATGGCAGAATTAGCCATACAGCTAAAGTTTTTGCACTGTTGATTTAAAGGGCTGCAGATATATAATCTATACAATTACAGGACATCTGTATTTATTTATTTTTCTCTTTTACTTTTTTTGTGCTCCATTTTTCATTTTTCATGGATGAAGCCCATTGTTTCTTATTGTTTGAAAATCAAATGTAAGCATGAATTACCACTAATGTTGCCTGAGCTCAATCTTCTATCTTGTGTCTCAGCCTTTATGGAAACACAATATGCACTAGGAGTACTAGACTAGAGTTGATAATGGGTCTTCCCAAAAGATGTTGGAGAATCTAAATTTACTTTAAAGAGGGTAAAGGCCTGAATGCACTTGATGCAATAATTGACATGCATCATAGGAGACTCCTAATTTGACACTTAAGGCACTGCAGGCAGATTTGGCACCTGCATTTTTACACTGCAGTGGGTAGCATTGCTAGATCATATTTTCTGGAGTACTGACCAAAAAGTATCCATCATGTCCAGTGTTTCCCTTAGCTCAGAACTTTTCTTGTTGCAGAGGGTTGGAAACATATGTTCAATATATGGGAGAAAATATTTTTATCATTCAATGTATGATTATGTGACTTGTTGAATACATAGACTCTGCTACCAGCTGGGGTAATGTCACTTCGTGGACCGTAACACCCCCAGTACAATTTTGGCAAAAAAGTTAATTAGCTTCCGTTGACGAATCGATATCAGGTTTTTGTCGCAAAGTTTCTTTTGATTGAAAAAAGGCATGCGTGTTTACAAGCAACAGCCTCGCAAGATACGTCTTTGGTGTGAAAGAGAACATAACGCGGCGTGCACCTCTTAGGCACACAGAGATCGATTTAGATCAATTTCTATATATTGATTAACTTTTTATTTTGTGGTGGCCGTGTCGTTTTTGGGGTGGTGTGTCACAGATGAGCCTATGTATGGGAAACACTGATGTCCCTTTGCCACAAATTATGTCTAGCCCCCGGGCCGCGACAGACAGAAACGCAGGCAGGAGTGGAGAGTTCACAGGTCGGCAGGCCGCTTTATTTACATCGCAGCATAATAATTCGGCCCGGTCTTGACCTCCGCTTCCCTGCGCTGTCTCAGCCGGCTGGCGCACCACCCGTCCATCCCGCCAGGTAAGCCGCAAAAAAACAAAGCTACCAGTCTTACAGGACGCATACCAGCTCCAACTCGACTGGCCAGGTCTTCCAGGTCTACCCCCGGCTGCATCCTCTGGGACAGGTCAGCAGCCGCTGTCAGTTCCGCTCACTCTCTGCTCCATTCTGTCTCACTCACGCTCCCACACAGACACACAGGTTAAAAGGACCTGGCTGCAATCGCCCTTAATTGGCCATAGCCGGTGCCGGATGCAGGGAGAACAAGCCCACTAGCTTGATTCTCTCCTGCATCCAGCCTATACCTCACCCACACACTCCCCCCAGTCTGCCACATTTTTTAAATGGGTCAAGTTGCATTGTTTGCCAAAACATCCAGGTGATGATGTGGGATTACACAGGCATCATGCGCCAATGTTCACACTATTCTCCTTAAATTCTGGGTCGGCCTACAGTAGATTATTGAATTAAAATGAGAGGCCCACTGGCTTTGTAGCCTAAATATTTGACCTAGCCCAGTTAACCAATCACAAATTAATAAATGAAGAAAAAACTTTAAGGGAGATATTGTTGTTCTCTGTGTGTCATGGCTCATACTGAAAGTTGGATGAAAATCATTCACACCACAGCCACATGTGTATATAGTTATTTTTTCCTGCTTGGGGGAGTTATATCAGTTAAATTGGCCAACATATGAATAGGATCCATTCATAGGCACATCGGTTGGTAAAATCATGAAAATAGTGTAGAACATGCATTGTGCCTTGTGCTTTTGATGTGGTCTGAACAGGCGGGCAACGCAAGCGCAAATGCCAGTAATCCTTGACACCAAAATCTCACTGTACTGCTCGATCGTTACTGACACATCCCCCCACGTCACTACACCTCTCCTCACACTTAAGAAGGAGTTAACTAGACACTTCCAACATTGCCTTGGCTTTTCGCCATCTTTCACCACTCCTTGTTTCTTCAAAGATTGAAAGAAGTCGTAAATTGTACATTTCTTATAATCCTTCGCACCACTTCTCCTATACACCGTTCACTTTGGCTCGTTCCACCTGCCACTCAAACCGGCCTCCTGGGTGGACATTTTCATCTCATAATGATCCACTCTCACCCGTTTTAAATAGACTTTTATTTAAATGCAATTTTAGAGCCAATTTCAATTCAATTTTCAAAATTCTCCTCTGGCTCAAAATTAGGTTCAGGCAGCCTGCACAAGATTTTACAATGCAGGAAAAATGTATCCTGAATTATGAACGTTGAACCACCTGAACTGTCAGTTTAAAGTTAACCCCTAATCAAAGTTTAAATTAAAGTTTTCGAGTGACAGGATTAAATCTAAATTAATAAAACATAATAATGGCATATTAAAACATCTAAAGGGAATCTTTGAAATGAAATTCCTCATTCATTCCATTTGAGTAAAAACTGTTAAAATGTAAGATCCAAAAGTCCTCATTTTCTAAGGAAATGTAAATCAGCTTCTCTTGGCCCAAAGGATGCTTAGTTTCTTTAAAGTGGTGGGCTACAAAATGTTTGACACCCTCTCTCTTAATGGAACTACTGTGATCAGCAATTCAGCATTTTAAAGGGTGCTCCGTTCCACCAATATCGACTTTTCCACAGGGGCATGAAATCTTGTATAACACAATTTTCATTTTACAAGTAACTCTTAATGTCCACGTTCTTCCTTTCACTCACAGGAAGTTGATAACTGTGTATTTCTGGTGTGCTGACAACACACTTTTTACATTTACAACACATTACAGAATTAAAAATGCAATAAGAATTTACAAAGGATCTTGAATAATAACAGTAGGGGGCATTTAACATGTGTCTTTGATAAATGGACTTTCCTGTGGCTAGATACTGCCCTCTCCTTTCTCCTGGTGCCTCTTCTCCTCTGTGAGATCTGGATATTACTGCCTGCATGTTTAGACTAGAAGGCTTGCGAGGCCATGGCAAAGGGAAAGACAGAGTGACTCTTGTCTATAACACTGCTGCTCCAAAATGCCAGCCAAACCTATTTTATTTGGATTTTCTTCTGCAGTCTGCTCTCCTTACTTTATTATGGTTGTTATTTTATTATAAGTGGCCTGCTATTTCTCATTTTAGATGAGAAAAATAGATGACCCCTTTTTCCTCGAGGCATAACGAGGCATAAAAACATCTGTTTCAAATGTACACACCACACTGATAGGATCATTTAGTCAATATACCACTCTGCTGTAGTCTGTAGAATGCTTTTAGGGGCTTTAAGTCGTGAACCTAGCTCTCTTTAAGGTATTCAGTTTTATAGTTTCTGGTTCTACGTTTCATCATTGTACGTTTCTATGAACATGTCACCTCTGTGAGTGTTGGGCATGTTGTAACTGTCATCTGCTGGCTAAGCAACCTAACTACACAGAAGTTTTACAACTGGGATAAACTACATTGCCCTGGGAGAGAGAGAGCTTCAAACTGCTTTTTTGATGACACCAGATTTTGAAAGCACAGTTACAAGGTGATGCAGTGTTCTGTGATGGTGGGTTTTCATTGAAGAGTTTAATTTGTTAATCCATCTGGATTCACAATAATATTTTAGCGATACAATATAAAAAATCTTACAGATCTTACAAATCTTAAGTGTCTGGAATAAAGTATCCCACAGTGGCTGCCTTTGTTGTGTATGTAACACTTGAATTTATATACTCAAATATCTTTGAGTAAGAAAGCAAATAAGAATGAAAATTGTTTCACGAATGAAACTTCAGCGTCTGTATATAGAAACCAATACACATTGCTTTCATTTTGTAAGACATTCATAAACTGTGAAAATGGAACTAGTTCTGTCTAATTTGACGTCTCTGCGTGTAGGTTCTTTAGTGGAAGTATTTCAGTGTTTCAGTGGATCAGATGCATAAAAATAGTGTCCTCCAGGGTGTCTTTTTGCCCTTTTGGCCAAGACTGATGTGCAATGTGCACCAAGCATTTCCAAACTGGCAATAAGGGATGTTGACTTTCGGACACTTAGCACTGTGGAACTAGTGTTAAAAAAATGTAATGATGTCAAACCAGGAGGCTGCTACATCTGTGCACCTGGTCCATTACTCCTGTATTTTGTTTGTCTGTATTCTATTGTTTACTGCAAATGTAGAAATTCTTTTGATTTTGTTCATTGCCTCTTCAGAAGGATGTTTTTAATTTCAAGGCATTCCATAA
This sequence comes from Gephyroberyx darwinii, assembly GCA_900660455.1. NCBI lineage: Eukaryota > Metazoa > Chordata > Actinopteri > Trachichthyiformes > Trachichthyidae > Gephyroberyx > Gephyroberyx darwinii. The sequence continues at coordinate 9,108 of CABFOQ010021109.1, forward strand.
GCATAATCATAGTATTGTACTTTTTGAAAAGTTACTTGCTCATCAGAGAATGGTGTCCTGTTTCCCATTGCCTTACCTACTCTCAGTCATTATTCCATCCCATATATATTAGGCATGTGATTTATAATCCTTTTATGTCCACCACAGCCTATAACATGGATATCATTTCTGCTTGTTACAGGCTGTGTAACTGAAACCCATTAGAGCAGAAGTATACTATGCAAAGCATTGTGTCATTGTGCATATATAAACTCTTTAGTCCTTAATGTATGAATTGAACCATAATACTAACTCAATCTGTCTTCATTTTTGCTCTGTAGCCAATTCTATTTCATTCCTGTACATTTCTTAGTTCATCTACATGCTCACACAAAAAATGTCTTCCCAGCAGACTGTCTTCTTTAAGCACTTTAGTAACCTTCATATGCTGAGCCTCTCTTTCTCTCTGACTGTGTGTTTTGCAAACTAATGAGTCACCAAACAACCAGAATATCACCAGCGGTCTAACTCCTTTTACAATCTGCCATTTAACTACACTCCATCCCGTTCATGGCAAATTCTTGCAATGCTTTTGAAATTATGTCAGCATGCTGGAACAACAGGGAGAGAACTTGAGCAACAGTTCCACTTTCACAAATAAAGTCCCCTGTTTTATTCATTTAAAAAAAATCTGAATAAATCTTAATGTTCAGCTCTTATTCCTCATTCGCTGTCTCATTTTTATTCCAGGAAGTTCCCTCTGAAGCAGGGAGTGTCTGCATATAAAATGGTCTGCAGTTCTCTGCTTCATAGGTCAGAAGCTTGTTTATTTTGTCTCTGTGGCTACGTTCAGTCCCAACTAAATTATTTGAACTTGTATAGAAAAAAAGATCCAATTGGCATGCATCATCTTACACACTAAAAAATGAACTTTTTTGAACTTCCCTCTCCATTTCATTGTATTAGTTAATTGTGTAATCAATCAGTTGAAAATCAACTAAATTCTGGAATTAATCATAGATTCCCTGAATAATTGGATTTCTTTCAGTTGCATGTGATTCATTTATTTGGAAATATTTGTTCAGAATTACTTCAAAAGACTCATTGTTAATGGACACTTCACATTTTGGCACACACATGCACACATGCACACGATGCAATAAAAGATGGAAATTTTAATTGGACAACCAAAGAAATATTTAACAAAAAATGAAAAGTAAACAATCATGGACAAATTTCGCTGCTTAAATGGGACTGCTAGCCGATGCTGGTTGAGACGCCTTTATTTACTGTCCAATTGTTTGCACTGTAGATGCCACCACTCTCTCCTCTTCCATGACCGTGGGAGGCCCCTGCAGTGCTTTTCCCACCTCTTCCAGCTCCACCATGCATTCCACTACCTCAGCCAATGACCAGAACCCAGCTCACAGCAGCGGCGTTGAGCCAGAGGACGCTAGGAGTAACAGAGTGGTGCCAGAGGTTCTTGGGGCAGAGGGTGGGAATGGCAACAGCGGGAGTGCTGGTAACTGCAGGGCTTCCAGTGAGAAAGGAGGAGGAGCTGGATCCATAGGAGGAGGAAGAGGGGCAACATCCCAGGATGCCCAGCAACATCACCAGATGACCCCTTCTAAGCGCCGCACTGTACTGAATATCTCTCCACCACCAGAAGACCTGCTTGATGATAGCCGCATGTCCTGCCAGGACGGGCCACCCCTGGACTCAGAGCAGAGCAACAGCATCTGGATGGATGACTCCCTCTCTAACTTCAGTCTCATCAGTTCCAGTTCCTATAATGACAACACAGAAGTGCCACGCAAGTCCCGAAAACGCACCCCTCGCCAGAGGCCTGGTCCTAAGTCTGTGCCTGCAGAGGAAGCCAGCATGGATGTGTTTGATGCAGACAGTGCCAAAGGCCCACACTTTGTCCTCTCACAGCTAGGCCCTGACAACAAGGCCTGCCCAAAAGGAAGGTTTGTGTAACCTGTACTTAGTGTGAAGTATCCTATCTACTGTTGACTTATTAGCTTTTTTATGGACAGACCATGTCCATATCCTGCCGTTCTACATCTCATTGACTTCATCTAGGAGGCCTACAGAATGAATGTGGCTCCACCTCTTATTTAGTGGTAGGGTTTACTCAGTAGAGTTGATTGATATTTAACGCAGTCAATATTCTCTTGTTGGTAGTTGTAGAATTAAGCTAATACGACAAAGCAGTCAATCTTTATTATGGCTTACCTTTATCTTGAAAGCCTTTCTTAATTATCTGAAACAACACTTATATTCCCATTGTCAGAATAAGTGTGAGGAAATTAAACCACAGATGGAAATCTTCATCAAACCACACTGGCTCTACTTTCCCCACTAGACTTTGCCTGAAGACGAGCAGTTAGATCTGAGGGAAGGGAGGGGCAGGATACTGAAGTACAAACAATGGTCAGCCACATTGAATTACAGAGCCTCTTTCAAAGACCTAGGATAACCAGAGCGGATTAAATAAACAGATAAGTCTGAATGCTTTAAGAGCTTGGAATGGACTATGCTTGGTTGATAGAGGGCCTCTTAACTCTGCATTGCATAGAGCACCATGGCAACTACTGGTATTCTCACCGTTGCCACTATTCCTATTTAGAGCAAAAGCCCCACAGTTATTCTCATCCACACATATACAGAGATATTTCTTTTCATGGCCATGTCTTGGCTGGAACTCTGACAGAAAGTGGACAGTTACAATCAAAGTAAAGTTGGTGCCAGCAGTGGCATGGATTTTCCCTCTGTATGGGTCAATGAAGACAAGGGACAGTGTGTTATTGCAAGTCGAGGACATGCTGTGCCCTGTCAGCACAGTATGAGGATGCTAGCTAGGTATTTTCAGTTGCAAGTTGCTTCCACAGTTGCAAGAATATCTAAACTGAAATCATACTGCTAAAATAAAAACAAAAAGTGAAAAACAAAAACAAAAATGATAATTGTTGCTTAAATTATCTGCTTGTGTCTCTGTAAAACTAACATATAAATCTGTTTCAGTTCTCCAGATGGTCGTCAGACAACTAGTCAGAAAGGAGGAACTCTTGCAGTGCAATACCCACAGAAGAGTGAGGGGAAGGAGCTGAAGATCCTAGTCCAGCCTGAGACCCAGCACAGAGCCCGCTACCTGACCGAGGGCAGCAGAGGGTCAGTGAAGGACCGCACTCAGCAGGGCTTCCCCACCATAAAGGTAACTTGTAAACCATTAAAACAGCCTTTACCTGTGATGCTGGCTTTGTTAGTCACTGTTTTGACTTTTACACTGTGGTCAATGTGCCTTTGTCTCTCCTTCAGCAAATGTCCCCATCAACTGGCTTCAGGCTCATAGTTGCAAAACACCTCTTCATTGAGTAAACATTAAGTTAATGATTCAGTGATTGTCAGAGGCTTTGTGATGTGTGCATGTGTAAGAGCTGAAGAAACACATCTGCTTCCAGGTATTTGGTGTGATTTATGAAATAATGTAGTATAGCCATCGGTTGTTAAAAGTCTGGTGAGGAAACATATACCCAAGAAATAATCAAAATAATAATAGAAACAGTAGATTGTCAAATGACAAATTGGGTCACTCAACTTTATTATTGTCTTTTAAAGATCACTGCACCATATAACTATTGTTTGCCTTCATTCATCTTATATTTTTATGAAAATGTTAACATATCTTATTATTAAAGGTTTCCAGCAAATCATAGAGGTGGTATAATTGCAATGTTACATATCTGTAGAGAGGGTTTGATCATTTATTTTTCTGTCCTGTGTGATGAATGGTCTTGTACCATTCCATACTGTGTGCTGTCCATTTCCATTGTGTCTTATTCTGTGTAATGTGCATCCTATACTACTTGTATTAGCAAACTACATAGAGGGTTGAAGAAACAGCTCAACAGCTGTTTTTTTGGCTTTGCTAGCTAGCTTACTAGCCAGCAAGCTAATTTAGCAAATCAACTATGTTAATGTGAACGTGAGACTACTAGCCGCGACTAGCTGCTTGCCACGTAACGTTAGCTATTGTGAAAATTAGATGTGTTTTAAAACAAGGCAGTGGTAAGCTATCCAGACACTGTGATTAGCTAGCTAACTAACAAAGGGACGTTATCATAAGCACAAATTCAATCAGATGTATCAGTGCTGCAATTATTAGTCCCCAGGCAAAAACAGCATATAAACTAGTAGTAGTATCAGTTGTGAATAGTAGAAGAAATAGTAGATATGTTTTTGCAGAATAAACCTGTAGAAATAATAGTGCTTGTTTTTTTTTCACCAAATCCTACCATGTCACATTCAGACCTTGACTTGTTGAGATATTTTCAAATGTGTCATATTTCTTGTGTTTTCTTCTCATACACAGCTGGAGGGGGGAAATGAGCCAGTGGTTTTGCAAGTGTTTGTGGGCAACGATGCTGGGCGTGTGAAGCCTCATGGCTTTTACCAAGCTTGCAGGGTGACGGGGCGCAACACGACAGCCTGCAAGGAGGTGGATATTGAGGGCACAACTGTTATTGAGGTGTCCCTAGACCCCACCACCAACATGACGCTAGCGTATGTACTAAAATTGAACAGTGTATGTTTTTGTGTTGCTATGCAATTACAACAGCCTGACTTTTGTTTTTGAGTGACCCTGTATGGGTTTCTTTTATGGGCCTCTTGCTTCCCAGATGATTTAAACCAATTCTCACTAAGAGAGATGCAAATTGAACACACGGGAGCTGTAAGGTATTGAGAGTGTGGAAAAGAGCTGCTAATCCAGCAAATGAAGTTTGTCGCATTAGGCAACAAGCTGTACAAACTGACCACTGTGTCTCTGTGCAGGGTGGACTGTGTTGGGATCTTGAAGCTCCGTAATGCTGACGTAGAGGCTCGCATTGGTGTGGCTGGCTCAAAGAAGAAGAGCACACGTGCTAGGCTGGTGTTTCGGGTCAACATCCCCCGTCCAGATGGATCACTGCTCACGCTACAGACTCCATCATCTCCAATCCTGTGCAGTAAGTGAATCTAGCTTATTCATGTGCTCTGCAGAGGCGTCTGAGGAAAGCACAATAAGATTGTTTGATGAACTGTCAGATCATGGGTACTTCATGGAGATTATAAATTCTGACCTGACCTATTATATTATGACAAAACAAACATTTTCAAAGGGATAAAAGAGATAGTTGACCAGTAACCTACTTGGTTAATAATTGCCCCTATAAATTGAAATATTTTCCTTTGAAGTTAGAGGTCCGACTTCTAAAGTTTAATTTAGCCTTAGATCAGAAAATCATTGTCTTTTGATAGTTAGTATTTGGAGACAACGTGTAAAGATACCCTTCATATTCATGTGTTGCTTCATAATAGGTATAGGGTGTGGTCGGTTTCATAAACAGGAAAGACCGCCTAGGGCCATAAGAAATATTCTGTGTAAGTGGATTTGGGAGAGAAGGAAAGGAAGAAATCATAGAGGTGTGTGTGGAGTTCTATTGTCTATTGAGCCAGCATGCAATCTATGGAAATGTCTGTCTGTGTGAGTGTGTGTGTGTGTGTGTGTGTGTGTGTGTGTGTGTGACTTGTGAAATCTGTGTGAGAGAAAGGAGAGTGGGAGGAGCCTCACCTTGTTTATAGCAATATTTGGCCTAAGGCTTGTGAGAAAGGGGCAATATTTGGGTCGTATAAAAACATTAACCCTTTGTTAATTTGACGACCATCATGTAGAAAAAATAAACTAATCTGCTTCCACTGTATACACGTGGGCCTGGTGAACAAATCATTGAGTTTGGAAATATATGATTTTAATTAATACATCCAGAAAAAAATTAAATTGTCATTGTAGATTCTAGCATGTTACTATATGGTCCTCTTATACCTGCTTTGAAGAGGTGGCCCCATAAATATCCGACAGTCGAAATTATTTGTCAGCAGCATTCCTGGAGGTCACAGTAAATCCGGAAAGAACAGTGTGTGTGGTTAACGCAATAATAGATGAGGTAATATGGGAAAGTTGCTAAGAGCTCCAGTAACGTCTGTAGTAATCTGACAGAGAGGTGACTAATCTTAAATGAGAAATAGGTTCCTTTTTCCCCCTTTGCATTTCTAATGAATTCAAGACTATTGAAGGTAGTTCATTCATAGACCAATTTGTAGTCTCTGCTATTGACACATTTGGCATTTTTATTTCAACTAAATTATATGCATTCATGGCCGTTTTTGATATGGTCACATGTTTGACCCCACAGTAGACAATGTGTCGCTGACGTCCAACCTGTTCACTCATTTTAATTCACTACAGATACAAACGTTATCCAAATGCCTAAATATAAAATGCCTTAAAGTTGTAATGCCTTGCCTGTCTACAGCCCAGCCTGCAGGGGTGCCTGAGATCCTGAAGAAGTCACTCCACAGTTGCTCAGTGAGGGGCGGAGAAGAGGTCTTCATCATTGGCAAGAACTTTCTCAAAGACACCAAAGTCATATTTCAGGAGAATATTTCTGGTAAGAAATTAGTCTTTGTGGAATGCAATTGTCCATGGAAATTTGAGGGTTTTTTAAATTTTATTTTGGCCTGCACTCTAACCAACATTATACACTTCTCTCTGCTCCAGACGAGAAATCTTGGAAGGCAGAGGCTGAAATTGACATGGAGCTGTTTCACCAGGTAAACTTGATTGTTCTGGTCTTATTTTGTCCCAGATGATTAATACCAATGACTAATAAGGTGATTAGATAGAAGCACCCAGTTCAGATTTGTATTGGGGTTTAGATGTAATCATCTTAAATGGCTGCTGTTTCAAAGGTTTGAGTGGTCTCATTGTGTTCTGACCTAATTACACAGAGCCACAGAGGCTATACTGAGTGTGTCTCAACAGTCCAGTTTAAACCTTTGCCCTTGTGAACAAAACGGTCAGAACTAGGTGTACAGTGATTTATGTTGGGTCCTGAATACTGGATGTCTGGATGTAGCAGTGTTTACTATGACTTTACTGTGATAAATGGTTTACAGTATAAATCAGTCAGCCTTTGTACTAGTCAGCAAAATTGAAGAGGTTCTTGTGTTTAACTCACTAGTTCAGTATACCTTGGGACTCATTCACAAAACATGTCTTAAATTATATCTGCGTACAAAAAAAAACGAACGTGGGATTCACAAAACATGCAGAAAACCTTGATTTGTGCACACCCCAGGTGTATTGGATTATGAATCCCAATTGTTCATGCCTGATTTTTTTCTACAAATGTAGGCCCCTGAAACATTTTGTTGTTAATGAGGTTTGGCACTACTGTAATTGATTTTGCATAAAGAATAAGGCGGTTTAAGAGCCTTCCTGTATGTTTCCAAACACTGGTAGGTTTTGATCGTACCAACAAACAAATTAAGTTATGATGAATAAAAACATTTGTACTGACACTTTGCGATCAAATCTGATCATACACACGTTTTGTGAATGAGGCCCATTGTCCTTTGTGTGAAGTCTGTCTCTTTGGGTTTATTTGGGTTAATTGTTTTACGTCCATTTACTACGTTCTCGTGTACTGACCATGTTGGTTTTGCATTCTTCAGAAAGTCATAGAGATGCTTTTTTCACCCTTGACTTAACGCAGATCACATAAGTGGGAATAGGTCTAGTGTTCATTTTTGTTTGCTAACTGTATTTTTTTTTATGATCACTCTCAAGAATCACTTGATAGTGAAGGTTCCTCCATACCAGAACCTAGCCATCACCTCTGCAGTGTGTGTGGGGATCTATGTGGTGACGAATGCTGGAAGATCCCATGATGTACAGCCTTTTACCTATGCTCCTGACCCAGGTTTGTTCTATTACGTTTCAGTTAAAAGGTGATGAGAGTACAGTCAGTTGCATGTGGTCTTTTACTTTTTGAAGAAAGGAGGCTGTGTCCATATTGTATATCCCTTTTTCATATTTTACCACCCAAATATGTATATAAATACTTCAGGAAATCATCCAAATCTAGCTGTAATCCCTGAAAAGTAATTTTAACTTTATAATCTGACTGCAGTAACTGTTACTGAACAACACCGTAGGAACAGTTTCAATTCATTAGGATTACTACCATCCAGGAATACAATAAACAAGAAACCACATTCATTCAGATTCAGAATTGCCTTTCAATGCCCTTTTCTTTTGGGCACCTTGGCACAAACGTCCTGTGATGTGATGTGACCAATAAAGGAACAAAAAAGAAATAAATAAAATAAAATAAATCATTTAGCTAAAGAATCACATATATTCTGAGCCTGATACCAGACTTTAGATCCTTTACATCATAGCTTCTTCTCTAATGAAGTGAATGTTATGCTGTAGTTATATTTTTCATTTTCATCTCTTTATTGAAATTAAAGCATATACATTTTGTTAAATTGTGTATCCCACATCAGAATGTTTTTTATTGATTTGTAAATTAAAAAAACACAGCATATAAAGATTTGCTGATGTATGCTTTTACAGCAAAAATTGATGTTTCCGTGAAGAAAGAGGCCCCCTCTCCAGGGAAGCCGTGTTCTTTTGATGAACGAATTAAAGGTACTTTTATCTTTGTTACTAAACTATTGTACAATGCATTCTTGATTGTAACGTTTACTGTAGCTGTGTGTATTTAAGACTGCGCAGCATTTATCTAAGTCAAGGTATGAACTCTGTCATTTAGAGAAGACTGTAATCAGGCCTGGCTTTATCTATTATTATTGGGCTTGTCATGTGCCTAATATTCTTTCTTAGGTTCAGGAGTGGTTTGGGGAGGAGACACATTGAATTCTCCTCCAGCTAGCGATTGGGTTCGTCAATTTTTGCCGCTCTGCTCATTTCCTTCCCTCTCTTTCAGACCCATTGTTCAACCTATGGCATAATAAAAACAGACCAATAAATATGTTCATTATAAATAAGTTACCCAATTACCTTAAGCACATGACTTGGTGAAAAACCCTCCTTTAGATAGAATTTGGACTTTTTCCAGTTATATAGTTAGTTACATCTCACCTTCACCTATGGCTGACTTCAGAAGGCTTTGGGACAATTATTTAGGAACAGAAATGTCAGACAGTCAGTGAGAGGCTGTTCATGACTAAATGACTTAATATATACCTCCACTCCATGTGCCAAACACGGCCACATTCAGCCTCAAGTGGTCCTCCAGGTTCATCTTATTAATGCCAGACTTTCTAGATTTTATCCTAATGTTGACCCCCTCTTGTCCCTGATGCTAGGGCCAATCTGCTCACCTTATATGTTCTTGTCCTGGTTTCACACTTTCTCGTCAAACATGTTTAAAGCGTTCTCTGACATGTATTGAATCACTGTTGACCCTCGTAACACAACATGTCTTGTGCCTGCATTGCATCATGGTCTGTTGAGGTTACTGTCAGTGGAGAAATTGGCATATCTGCCGCTTCTGTAATAGATTTCGCCCTGTATGATAGTTGAACATCTGTGACAACCGTTTACTGGTGATGTGTTAGATAGTTTAATTTTTTTCTGCTATTAAAATCCATTGTTGCTGCGCTGGAAATATCACATGACAAACATAGATGACATCACGTCATCTATAAGATGACACCACCAAACTACAAAATATGCAAGAAATGCAGGTTGCATTGCCAATAGCTGTTTTTTCAAAGTGGTTTAGGGTGGATTTTCCCTTTAAGCAAGCCCCTAAGAGCATAAACAATTTGTAAAGAGTCCCTCTATTCCTTCCTCTTCCTTCTCCTCTTTCCCTCTCCTTTCTATCCCTCTTTGGATGGTGGGTGGGGTGGGTTGGTTTGGGATGGGTGGGATATGGTGGTCATTTGAAAGCTGTCGTTTGCCTTATATACTTTACATCAGGACTACATTATTACACTATTTAGTTCACAGTGGGCTGTCTGTTGCTTACATCTAATGCTATACACTACCAGTCAAAAGTTTTAGAAGACCCCCATTTTTCCAATTTTGACCTTCCAGACCTTCCAGACTACTGAAGACTGGAAGGGCTTCAGTAGGTGGTGCTTCATGGCCCAGGCAAGCCTCTTTTTCTTATTTTGCCATCTTAGCAATGGCTTTCTTACTGCCACTCGACCTGTCAAACCTGCAGTTCCAAGTCTTCTCTTCACAGTTGAAACCGAGACTTGCTTACTTCGACCAGTGTTAAACTGTGCTTGAAGCTGTTGTCCAGTGAGCCACCTATCATGCAAGCTGTTGACTGTTTTGTGTAGAAACTTGTCTTCTGATTCTGTGGCTTTGGGTCTGCCAGACCTCTTCCTGTCAGAGTTTCCTCCAGTTTCCAAGTGCCTTTTGATGGTGTAGGAAACTGTACTCACTGACACCTTAGCTCTGAAATTGACATTATTTTTCAGTTTTTGCTGAACTAAACTTTTCTTTTAGCAGTTTACTGCTTACCTTTGTACCATTTCAGGTTATTCATTCGACTTGCTTTAATTTCAATAAAAACTGAAAAAATGGGGGTGTTCTAAAACTTTTGACCAGTAGTGTATCTTCTATTTTGCCTGTGGTATATTGTATGTCTTGCTGGAATAATTGTGTGTTTAAACAATTAGATTGTAATATATTCCCTGGTCTTACTCCTACAGTTCTAGATAGTGCCTTGATGCCTTCAATGCTGCCTCTAGTAAAGAGAGAAGATGTCACTCCAATGGAGGTCTCCAGCAACCTCCAACCTACTGGAGTATTCAAGGTGATGTATTGCTCTCTAATGTTAAATATTTTGTGACATAGAAGTAATTTAATATAGAAAATTATATTAATATTCATTTTAATTCAATTAAATCCATACTTTATTGTTCCAGAAAGACAGGGTTAACAATAAAAACACACAATAACATAACATAAAAGCACAATAAGTGCATAGCAGATCGCCACAGCAAATACCGTAGGAACAAAAAATCAATTGCTAAGACCAGACAGGAAATCAGTAACTTGTTATAGTGCAATAAATGCCACTAATCAGTCCAAAATATAAAGGGTTTCTACAAAGGCACAAGGTGCCACATTTCATGTGCAAATTAAGCAAGCTAATTGGCTGGGATCAATGACTCCTTGGTTCTTTTGCTCTTGAGTTTAGGCACTAATGAACATCTTTATTTTGTATTCCCAGCAGACTGCTGATGTCATGTGTCCAGCCCAACAGACCCTAGACATGACTTCCAGCCATATTCCTAACAGTAGGTCATTCTCAAGCAACCTGCCTCAGCCTGCAGGTGACCCTGACAAAGTCCAGACTCCAGTCTTTACCAACACAGAGCCCCTAAGCACTATCCAGAAGCAGGACATTGCTGCCACCAATTCCTTCTCTGTGCCTGCAGACCCTCTGCTCCAGCAAGGTTCTCAGCAGTTCCTCCTGGAGCCCAGAGAGCCCCTGGGGCAGGAGAGGCCAGCCAACAGTTCTGGGGCTGTGGGAAGGTTGTGTGGGGAACCTGCCCCCCGACAGCACCAACTACCCCTGTTTCCCCCAGATGAGGTGGCCCAGTTGGAGGAGGCAGTGAGACAACTTCAGGCCAAGGGCTTCTGTAGCTTACCACTACAGTCTGACAGCTCAATGGCCAAACAGCAGCAATGTCAACAACACATCCAGCACCAACAACAGATCCAAAAACAACAAATTCAACAGCAACAACAGCAGCAGCAACAAATTCAACAGCAGCAGCTTCAGCAGCAACAGCAGCAACAACAGCAGGCTTTGGAGAACCTACAACAGCAACTGTTTCAATCACAGATCCCAATGCAGTGTGGCATATTCCAGGGTGCTTCCCAGGGAGAGAATGCAGAACAGCAGGGATCACCGCAAGGCGTGGTACCAAACCGGGGATCCCTTTTTCAGCAGGCCCAGCAGCAGCAACAACAGCAGCAGCAGCAGCAGCAGCAAAAGCAGCAGCACCAACAAGCCGCTCTCTTTCAACAGGCTAATGAACTCCTCTCTATTCAGACCAACTTCCTCCAGCAGACACCGTCACACCCTTCCCCACCCCTTTTCCACAATCCTAGTTCTTTGGCTGAGGCACGAGATCCACAGGGATCTCTGTTTCATACTCAGAAAACCTCTCACACTCAAGAGCAAGTCCAGGCTGCTCTCTTTCAGAACACCATGACGGTACTGAGCTCTCCAGAGCAACAGCCCTCAACCCCCAGCCTTTTCCTCTCCCAGACCTCTCAGCAGCAGCAGCAGCAGCAGCAGCAGCAACAGCAGCAGCTGGCCTTCCTCAGTGCACTACAGACCTCTGCCCCTGAGCCACAATCAGTGTTCCAGGCTCAGACCCAGCTCTCCCCCATTCAGCAGCGAACTCCTATGGAACAGCAGCAGCCCTCCCAACCGCAGCCCCATGCACAGCCTGCCCAACAAGCCTCCCTGTTTCAGAACATCTCCCCACATCCATCTGCAAACACCCTTTCTCCAAGCCAGCAGCAGCAACAGCAGGCTGGCCTACTGTTCCGCAGCAATCCCCTGTCCAACCAGGACCAGCCCTCCAGCCTCCTGTTCAGCAGCCAGGGCCAGATGCCTCCATTGAGCAGCAGCAGTCTAGCTTCTCAAGAGCCCCAGAACCCCTCTCTGCTCTTTGCCCAAGCCAGCATAGTGACAGTCAGCCAGCAGGATCGCTCTGAGCCCATGGCCTTAGGGAACCCCACGGAGCCGCGTCAGCAAGTCCTGTTTCAGGAGCAGCAACCCATGCAGCTGGGCCGCAGTTCAAACAACGGGCAAGAGCAGCCCGTGGGCCTTTTCATGCCTCAATCTAACATGGCCTCCTTACAGGGGGGAATGGCTGCCCAGGAGCTTCCCCAGACAGCCATCTTTGCCACGCAGAATGGTGTGGCGGGCCTCCAGACCACCACCTCTTCCCCTGTGCAGCAGCCAGGGACTCTGTTTCAAACTGCTGTCAGTGGGACTATCAGTCAGCCCAGCCAGCCTCAACAACCTGGCCTCTTCCTCTTTGGGATTCAGGACGGTAAGGAATCGCTAATTTTTAACATGATATTTCATTTGATGCAAATACACTTGAAATAACATGCACTATACACATCTTTTTATCAACAGAGGAACAACATGAAAGTATGCATTGAAAACACAGATACACCAAATTCTCACACACACACACAGACACACTTCTATCTCTCCTGATATCAATATGTGCTGATGGGATTGTGGCCCCATTTTGACTGACCATTTCTGTCCACCCCTTGCAGAGTGTGGCCAGCTGATAAACACTCCTGGAAACACGCTGTCGGATCAGATCATAGCTATCAGCCAGTCTGGCCAGAACCAGAGAGAGAGCGGTGCACACATCCAGTCCCTCCTCAATCAGTCCTTGTCAGAATCTGGGGCTATGCAGAACAGCATGACTGCTTCTCAGAATATGGAGAAGATTGACGACCTGTTGGTTAGCTTGCAGGAGCCAGGCAGCAACTTAACTCATTCCTACTAACCTTCATACAGGTTGTTATTTTTATTGATTATTTATTGAATCATTTTAGTCAGAATATTGTCTTTGTTGATGATTATGTGCAGGTAATCTTCAGTGATGACGGGTGGGTTTCCCGTTATTGAGCTCGAAAATAAAACAATGTGTGTCGTGAGGCATTTGGCGACATTTCTTGAAAATTTCACGTGCGTTTCCAAAAGGAGAAAAGAAAGTTTCCATTGATACTTGAAGAGATACCACTGTCAGTTTGAGATCCAAGCATAGAGGATATAGAAAGTATATGATGATATGATAGAGGAATCATTGATTTCCTGATAACATCTTTTCAATCATATCAACACAACAATGCACTTCCTCTTGTTGCATGTAGAGTTTGAATGTAGACATATATTTAAATAGCACAAGTAAGATGTTTGATTTTATTTGATTCATTCTGATTACATTATATGCATTATATGAAGTGTATAACTGAGAAAATGTACTTGTGTAGCGTAATGGATAACACAGCACTACTATCATCAGGAGTACTGGACACTCCAAGTCTATGTGTAATTATTGAATGCCCACATAAGTAAATAATTTAACATTTATGGGAAATGTGTGCAATGTTTTAGAAATGTACTGCTAAAAGGTCAACTGATAACATACTTGATGACACAACTGATTTTGACTGTATTCATCTAAAGAAACAGAAAAATGTCATGCCAACAAATTGCACCACAGTAAGACTGGCAGAGTCCTGCAGCCTATAAAAAGAGGCTCACCTGAAGTTTCAGTCCTTGCTTGCATCAACGTGGCCGACAGTGCAGGTTAGACAGCGTTGTGGGCCTGCAGTAAAGGCCCACAACGCTGATGCGACACATTTTGGGAAACACTTGTGAAATTCACGTATGTCTTGAATAATTACTTCAAGATATACTTAGTGTTACAATGCCTTTTGGGAAACTCACCCCACTATTGTGAAATAGGCCTGTATAGTGAATATCCTGTCATGCGCTTATATCGGATACAGTGAATCAAGCCTCACTAACATATGAATTGTTCTCCTTTAGGATCCTTGAAGACTGACTAGAAAGAGCAGTGGAAGTTGGACTGAATGCTGTAATGTGCTGCTCTACGTGGTGAGCTCATCTCTTCTCCAAGAGAAGTCTTCATGAAGATACTCCAGAGTGGCGTGGATGATACCCATTACATTCTGGACAAGCAAATATCTAGACAAGGACCTAGCAATTCGATTGGGATTATTTTGTGTGTGTCATTGCCTATAATAGAATATTTGTTGTCCCCCCAGCGTGGCCATTGTAATGAAGAAAGTCACCTCCAGCTATGAATGAAACATATTTCTCAATTTCACACAAAATAACACTTTGTAATGTGGTTTCAGCAAAGTTAGTGCAAGCAAGCATATCATTCTGTATTCTCCAAAACCAGACTGTCAGTTTGCTACTGCTGAGAACACATTCTCATTTTTATACCTTACAAAGAGTTGACTATTTTAGGACACTTAGATGGTAGAAATATAAGATATACTGACGAAGAATATATTTTTTACATTTTTCATTCAGCACTTTACGATGCTCTTCTTTGTGACCAGTTACTCATAAAGGGTACAGTCCCACCTGAGGTGTCGTTTTTTAACAATTGCCTCTTTTCCTCATCGTTTACAGTGAAAAGGACACATTTTTTAACACATCATGAAACACAGGGAGCTGGGAGGATAGAACACAGATCAGAAATAGACGGTTTTCTTGAGTTTCCTGCGGTTGCATAGCAACACTCAGCTAGTCATGTAAACTCACGTTTTCCCCTGCAAAAATAAAAATATCTCCACTGAATCCATACCAAGTCAGCTCCTAGATATCTCGTTAAATATATTACAAAATAATTTGCTCTCTACTACTTCATTGCTCAAGAGTTAAATTATTTTCATTGTTTTGATTTTATGTTAGTACATCTCATTACCTGCCATCCAACTACTAATGCTACTATTACTACTCATTCCCAAAAGTAAATTTACTACTGGAACATAATGTATATTACTTCCTGAAAGCCAGCTTAGAAGGTTGGACGAATGAGGATAAATGTGGATCAAGAGGAAAAGAAATCAGCCTTTACATCATGTAATTTTAGTTGACATTAAACTAAAATATTTGTGTCCTCTCATTTGAGTACATGCACACCTATATTATAACCATTCTGTATGCATGTCCTGTGCACATGCTTAGAGTGTATATTGTTATTTCTGTCATTAAGGTTATATAGTTATGTGTTTTAGTGCCATTTTCATGGCATGACTCTGCGTCAGGCACGCATAAACTGGAATAGTATTTTTTAGACCAGCTAGAGCCTTTTCTCCAATTTTAACAATGTGATGGATTTAGTGAATGTTACCATGTTATGGAGAAGCAGTAGTTCTTTGGCTACATCCTTTTTTTCATTATTTGTTTTACCATATCCAGGTCGGTATTAGCATGCAGGAATAGAGCCCATCATGCATGTTTTCTTGTAAATGCAAACAGTTCAAATTCTACAAAATTAAATTTCTTGCCTATAGTTGGCCAGTGTTGGTCACCTCAGGACCCAAGTTTGACTCAAGTCTTGTTTTACTTTAATCCTGATGACAGGCCAGTTTTATGGCTCATGAGTTGCTATTTTCATATTTGTTGTTTCCGACTTGCCATATTACGACAAGGAGAAGGTAGCTTAAATGACTGGATCGTTGTTTTTGTTTGTTTGTTTTGCCTCCACCATGTAGATGTTTCAAAGTTGTTCTTATTGTTAGGCATGACATTCCTTTATTTGTTGGTATTTTGCTGGAAAGGAACCATAATTGTGTCATGTTTAGTCTCTAAGTATGTGCATGAACAAGGGGCTGGTCTCTGATGATGGCAAGAATAGCTCAGTTGAATGCCTCAATTGTTGTCTTGTTGTCTATGTACTGTATGTTAGAAATACTTCTTAACATGATTACATTTTATACACTTTAAAAACAAGCATTGTTTTATGATGGAGATAATGTAAAAATCCATTTGGTAGTGTGGTGGGTGGAGGCTGTGTCCATATCGCCCACGCCAGAGCTTGAGCTGAGTTCTTTTTGGTTTCTAAAGGGACCCTACTCTTGAAGGCAACCTTACTTTGGAGAAAAGAGCTATCTGTGATTGGCTTTCTTCAACTTGTGAAATAGTAGGACTTATGTTTCCAATATAGACATGAGTATTTATGATTTTTTTTATTACCAGATTTGCAAATATTTTATCCTATTTTTTTATTGGTTTAGTACCTGTACATCTTTTCAGAGAAGCATATCTAATTTATTTGTGTGTTGGGTATTATCTAAATTTTATCCCATAATCATACATGTGTTCAAATTTATCTTTAATTTATAAATTTGTATCGATACCAGCAATGTGATTTGGCCCCACGTCACCTCTTGAAACTGTAACTGGCACTATGTGATGCCTTGTGTTGTGAAATGGGATTGAAAAGTACACTATGAATAACATGTACATTCCTGTGCACTGTTTTTCCTTTAGGGTTTGGGGCAGGTTTAGCTGTATTAATATACTAATATACTAGGTTATATATACATATCATATGTTTGTCCAAGACTGACGATTGATTTTATTGGAACATTGGCCCTACAGTGTCACAACAACCTTTCCAACCTCTTGATTAAGTGGATAACAGTAAGCCAAACACCATCACATTTCAGCAACAACACACATCGTTTTATTTGTCAAAAATCCCAAATCCTTTAAAATTGGACCAATTACATTATTTTAAATATTAATACACTAAATATCTTTACAGTGTAGCTGTACATATGTCTCACTTAGGTTCAGAATGTTTTTTTTTGTTTTCTAACACCAGGGAGGTTATTCTGACTCCTTGAATTACAGCTCCGCTATTGCTATAAATACAATGTAATTGGAAAGTAACAAAATATAATGTGGTGAATTGTGAATCATTATACAGGAACTACTAATTCTAGTCAGTAGAGGGAGACTGAGCACTGATGTCGGTGGCTTATTTTTCTCAAGATGCTACCGAATCTAACAAATCTGCCTGCTTATAGCAATAGAACATTTTTTGTTTTGTTTTTTTACATTTTCTCACTACCAGTTATTAGAAAAAGGACGCTGCTAGTGTTACCAAATATTGAAATGTTGCTTACAAATTTCATAAGAGCTGTGACTAAAGAGCTAGGCAAGCACTTTCTATAACCTGAATCAGTGAAAGCAAAGGCTGAATTAATGGAGGACTTCCAAATTCTAGCTATGGATTTTGGTTCCACAGTCAAAGAAATACATTTTAGAAGTATTAGTGAAATAATTGAACATTAGCAGATACATGTGCCTTGAGAAACTTTTCTAATAGATACCAGATTCATGTTTTACCATTGTTGCCTGTTTAACTCACCACTGGCACTACTAGTGATGGTTAGCCCTCAATAACTAGAATGTTGCAAGCCATAAGATTGAGTGTGCTTCAAATGCTCTACAACAGTGACCAGATAAATGTAGTGTTGTGCAATTTCTGTCATGCATCTAACTTGTTTGTACTGAAGTATCCATGGCATTTATGTTGTACAACGTAGATGCAGCCGATTTCTTTTCCTGAAACTGCTATGCAGCTAATATAAATGTAGATCTGTTACTTTTGAATATATATTTTTCTATATAGCCTCTCCATTTTCATCATTAAGGAGAAACCAAAATAGATATTCTGATTCTATCAACTATTTATGATGCTTGTTAAAATACTTTCTGATGCTTTGTGTGCCAGCTGAGATTGATTTTAATTATTTTGTCAGTCAAGAGCAATGCAGATTTCACTTTATCTAAACAACCATCCCACACATGGGATCATTTTTTTAATATTTGTGAAACGGGGGTCAGTAGTTGTTTGTCAAACTTCTTATGCTGTCTTGCTTGGGTTTGATGTGGAGGCTTGTTTATAACCAGGAAAACTGTTTACTAGTGCAGTGGTTCTTGACCTTTTTGATTTCTCTCAGGACCTCTCTAAGCCACCACACCACAAATGTTTGACTCAATACAAGCCGGATGCATGTTTTTGTTTTCCACCATGATCTAAGAGCAACAGGAATTCAGAATTCTAAAGTATTCAATCTTGAATGTAATTTTTTAAAGTTTGTCGCTCATTTGTTCTGAGTCAAGTACTGAACATACATACATTGAACCCCCCCCCACACACACACACATACACTCCTATGAGATTGTTAAAGTCGCTTCACCCCCAATACAAATGAACCACTCTGCTAGTAAACTTGTTTGTAAACCTTTGTAGGTCCTGGACATGGCAAGGCGAAAATAGACTTTATGTTTCTAACCATGTGAACAACTATCAAATAATCGCCCTTGGCTTAAAAACTATCTGTATTTTTGGCTTTTGATGGGGCATTTGTATACTCTTGCAATTATTTTCTGTAAACCTGCTGCTATCTATATTAAAAAAAAAAACACTGTAAAACTTTTACAGCTTTCCTTATGTACATATTGGTGTAAACCAACTGCAATAATACATTGAGCGCAGAGTGAGGATGAACATTGATTCAAAAATTAATTTTCTTATCCATGATGGCTTATGACAATTATACCAACAGATGTAAACAGTATATATGACTACCCACCCATGATATATAATTCATGTTTTACATTGCTGAAAATCAGGGTGCGAAAAGGGCTCTTCTTGGAGGGGTCTACCTAAAACCATTTGTGTCTGATTAACCTTTTTTTTATTGAAAAGGTTTCTGCCAAGAACGCTTTTAATTTGAAGAACCCTTTTTGGAATAAGTAGTTGTTCAGGGTTCCTCCACAGGGTGAGAGAAGGCTAGAACGGCAACAAAAATTTCAATCTTAATAACTTTATATTCTATTGTTTGTGATTTTATTTTGAAAGAGCACCATTTTAAAGCAACATAGCAATGTCCGTACCAGGTACTAAGGCACTGAGAAGAATGGTAATTTCCTGAGGGACATTTGTATATTACAGCGCTTGCTTTTTGTGAATATTACTACCCAAGAGAAGAATATGAGGTGCTTTCATACAGACCAACATAGTTCACCGTATTTTTAATATGGGACATTTAATTTATTGGCCTTTAGCAGGTATTGAACTCTGAACCTTAATAGTGACAATGCTGTGCTCTTGCCATACACACCCACTATTTTTTACAGTATGTAGTGTTTTAGACATTGTCACTTCAACAAGGACAAGGGGGCAGCACATGAGCCAAAAAGGTTCCCTAAATAGGCCATTATTCATATTTTTTTTTTTTTTTTTTTTTGTTGTGTTAAACAAGATTTGTAGCATTACATATTGAATGCTACATAACACACAGTGGCTCATAACACAGGTCAAAACAGTCAAGAAGCTATGTGGTTTAACCAATACACTAACTGCCTGCCAGACAGAATTTTTGAGTCTATTCTGCTCTCACTATGCAGTGTAGTGTGCACACCCTTTTACAACTCATGTCAAGACCTTTTAATTTCTTTATACTTTTTATAAATAGTAGGAGGTTTGCCAGCTTCCTCTGTGCACCTTGATGTGCAGCTACAAATCATCGTTTTCTCTCCTTCTTTGCTATGTCACCATTTCAGGAGACTACCTGAAGTCTCCAGATGACAACTTGACAACCTGACGTGCTGAGCTTGTGTGGACTCAGTTATGTTGCTTACTGAGCTGCTCCTTTGATTATTTTTGACATAGTGAGGAGTGTCACTGGTTTCCAAAAGGTGTACAGACCCACTCCAGTTGGCTCATCTTCAGAGAGTCTCTGCCTTCTCTGTCAGAGTTCATAATAAAACTGAATTGTCAATCAAAAGTAATTTTGACTACATTATTGGTAATTTCTGTATAACGACAACACTACTGCAATGGTATTTGGAAAATATCTGAGTAATCATGAGAATGAGATAGTTGTACAGTACTGTACTGTACAGTACTACTGTACAGTACAGTACTGTGAGTAAGGTGATGAAGAATTGTCAAAGCGGGTACAATAGGACTTTCCTAACTTTAACAAGCACCGGAACGCCACAAAACAATTGTACAAGCCGATTTATATCCGGTTTACCAATTTCCAGGAGTTCCCCGAACGCGCCATCAAGTTCTCGCGTTTTTGTGGTGCGAATCCGTTGGTCTTTCTGAGAACAGCGTCAAGAAGATGGCAGACGTGACTGCGGTGGACGGAGAGAAACTCAGCAAAAAGTGAGCTTATTTATTTCCTCCATCCATTGTGAGCCATTCCGAAACGCGTATGTAGTGTTTTTCATACAAGGACTGTATGCACGTCGGATATTATAGATTTGAGGTTATCGTGTAACGTTGCACAGTATTACATCAGGTCAAAGCATGACACTGAAGTGAAGGTTCCATATGGTGTTATGCCACAGACCTACAAATCCCAGAAGTCAATTCGGCTCAATTTACAGTGCGCTCTGTTATTGTAGTTTAGAACGTCGTCGTCGGTCGCTTCTATTCAAGTCTTTTCCTTCTATTTTGCTATCCACTACAACTACAAGATCCATAATGCGTAAAGAAATGGCCGCCATCCGTTGGTGGTGTGTAGTTTCTTTTGCTTTCATTTTATAGATAACACACTATATCTGGCAGTTTATGTTTCCTTTCGTGCAACTTTCCCTTGCTAGCAACGTTATGACCCAACAGCCCTTGGCTAACTTAATGAAACGAAGCGAGTTTAAAGCTGCCGGATGTGGTAACGTTACTTTTTATTACTTTAGTATGTCAAATCCACTGAGTTCTCATTTGCACTTCCGGTTATTGTTTTTTATATCACTGTTAGATTGTATATGCTTTCTGTAGACCATAAATTAAGTGACTTGGCATAGCAGAAATTAGTGTGTGTGTCTCTGGGGGCAAAGATAGCTTTATGTGTGTATATATGTCTGTTTCCTCAGGTCTGGCCACTGAGTGGTGTAGCTCAGTATGCTGTCTCTGGTCAGGGCAGCCAGGCAGCAATTGTGCCATGCCTTTGCGCTCAGGGGACATGGGTTAAAATTTTCACCCCCCTGTACAGCCGCAGTCCCACCTCTAATTTACGGGAATCGCTGGAGAGGTGACAAAAGGTTGGTGGCTTTTCCATTCCAATGAGAAAAACAACCAACCTTTTGTCATCATAACAAATTCCCCCCACCCCCTGCTTTTTCTTGCATGCTTGCTGTGCTTTACTCTTGATATTAGTACAAAATACTGTAACCTTGTATTTCCATACCTCAGACATCAACTAAATAGAAAAAAAAAGGTTGTGTAGGAAATCATCTAATTGTGTACTGTTGTTGAAACATACTTTGCAATATTTCAGATGCTCATTAGACTGAACTGAACATTTCCTGAGGTGTTCAAATTTGCAGTGTTCCACACTAACAGCCAAGTTGGAAGTCTAATCAGTGATTCTTCTTGAATTCCTTCTCTTGTCAGTGAGCTGAAGAGGCGAATGAAAGCTGACAAGAAAGCTGCTGAGAAAGAAACCAAACTGAAAGAGCAGGTGGAGCAGAAGGAGTCCAATGACAAAGGAGGACCGAGTGCCTACGGGGCAGATGAGGAGACGCTTGACCCTAATGTGAGTCTTTTTGGATGTCCATACCTTACATCTCAGTTGTCCAATCTTTAATTGTCCAGAAGTGCTTTCTATGTAAGCTACTGAAGCTCCGTAATAACGTTTCATCTGTTTTCCCTATAATGTAGCAATACTACAAGATCCGCACCCAGGCCATCCAGGCACTGAAGGGCACAGCAGAGGACCCTTACCCACATAAATATCACATAGATTTGTCACTCACAGAGTTCATTGAGAAATACAGTCATCTGCAGCCTGGAGACCAGCTCACAGATGTTGTTCTCAGCGTATCAGGTACTAAGAATATTTGGCTAATTTAAGATTTTGAATTAAGACACTATTGTGTTTATAGTTCTGCAGTGATTCAGTGGTGACAAACATGTCATACTTAATGATTGGCAGGTCGCGTCCATGCCAAGAGGGCTTCTGGTGCCAAGCTACTTTTCTATGACCTGCGAGGGGAAGGCACCAAATTGCAGGTTATGGCAAACTCAAGGTACAGAAACACACAGAAACACAATTTGTGGGTGGTTGCTTAACTCTGTACTCTGAAAGGGGATATTAATATTAAATATATTTGACAGTAAAATCAGGACCTGAACTATAAAGGCTTTTTCCCTATGTGAATACTTTTGAATGCGCTTATTTCATTTCCTTATATCTCCTTCTTTCCCTGTCAGGAGCTACAAGTCCGAGGAGGATTTTGTGGCCATCAACAACAAGCTGCGGCGTGGTGACATTGTTGGTGTCCGTGGTAACCCAGGGATGACTAAAAAGGGGGAGCTGAGCATCATTCCCATAGAGATGACACTGCTGTCACCTT
The DNA here is from genome assembly GCA_900660455.1 of Gephyroberyx darwinii. Classification (NCBI taxonomy): domain Eukaryota; kingdom Metazoa; phylum Chordata; class Actinopteri; order Trachichthyiformes; family Trachichthyidae; genus Gephyroberyx; species Gephyroberyx darwinii. The sequence continues at coordinate 31,931 of CABFOQ010021109.1, forward strand.
GTTTGCATATGTTGCCCCACCTCCACTTTGGCCTCAAAGACAAGGTAATGCCTAGTGTGACCAAATGCCCTGAGTTAGCGGGAGGAGCCCTGTATTTTTTGTCCCATGCCCCAAAATCAAATGCATTTTCTTAAAAATCACAATCAGAAATATCAAACTGAGAGCTAGGTCTAACTAAAACACAAAGTAAAGGCACTAGTGCCTTTTCCTGCTGTTTCCTATGGTTTCAGAGCATGAACAAAGCACCTTTATAAGCATTGGGAGCTTTGGAGTGTGCAATGCTGGCATTTGAAATTGAGCCCTTGCTTTGACAGGGATTCTATGGTAGTGAAACCAACATTACTAGATAGACCGCTAGCTAGCTAGTGCTCTGGAATGCTGTGCAATGAGGGTTGAGCATTGAGTCTGGTCGGCGTCTAACAAGAAGGCATGCACCTGAAAGCAAAATCCCAGTTAATTTTCTCTTTTTGTCCTTTGTCCTGCTCTCACTCTCTCTCTCACGAACACATTGACAACGGACCCTTTCTGTGAATAGCCCCTCCTCTCCATGCACACTCTGAGGCTACATCCACACTAATACCTTTTTGTTTTAGGTTTAGTTTAGTTTTGAAACTAAAACGATCTCTGTCCGCACAAGTGTTTTAGCACTGTTTCAGAAATGATCTCCATCCATGCTAACACGCCTGAAAACAAACACATATCATGTGACCATTCACCTACACTGGGCATGCGCGTGCCGGTGTAAACAGGAAGCAGATTGTCTGCTCTGCTTTTGCTTTTTTGCAGAAAATACCGTTACGAAGAACAGCAATAGCAAAAAGTAAGAGCAGAGATTTCTTTGTTTGGACGGATGACAAGGTGGAATTGTTACTAAAAGTAACAAACGAGTATAAGGCGGTAAACACGGCGGAGAATATAGATTGGAAGTCGTCGCAAAGCAAATACAGCGACATATTACAGCAGTACCAGGAGCACTATCCATCGACAGGGAAGGATACGTCTGACTGATAATGGTGCATTCCATTGTACTCGGAAATCGATAGTTCCGAATCGGTATTCCCAGCTTCCAATCTAAACGTGTTCCAGTGCATCTGCTCAGGAAAACATGGACGCCCGCAGCAAACTCATGTTTGTATGGCAAGTCTCTGAATTTCACAAGCATCTAAAGAGGACCTACATCAACTACTACAGCGCCATTAGTGAAGAGAAACAGCGCATATCAGTGAACTAGTAAGGTTAACGTTAGTAGGCTAACAACACGCTAGTAAAGACTTCTATCATATCAGTGAACTAGTAAGGTTAACGTTAGTAGGCTAGTACCACACGCTAGTAAAGACTTCTATCTCGTAACGTTGAGCACAAATCAACCGAATTACGTTACAAATGTAAACTACAAAGTTGTTTCAACATGTTTTCATAACTAAAACGACATATGAATTAAAAATTGATGCAAAGGGAAGGGTATTTACTGTTGAAGGTGTGCACCGCAGTATTCATGTGACGTCAGGTGTGTTTATATCGGCGGACTCTTGCCCGTCCACACTAAAAGGCAACCCCGGAGTTTTAAAACTAAAACGGGGTCAGCATCGTTTTAGGGTTCCAAAACGCAGTGCAATGGAGCTGTATATATTGTTCAGTTCTTGGCAATTAAAATATTTGCAGTGGAGCTACCACCACAAATAGAATCTAATTCTGTGAGAAACACTGTACTTCATTGAAAAAATTTGGTGTTTGCAACAGTATTCAACTTGTAGCCAACCAGCCAATACAACCTGCGATGTAGTAGATTGTTGTTTAAGCTGTTCCTCACTATTGTGTCTTCATTCTTCTGAAGGAGACACGATTCCGTCAGCGCTACTTGGATCTGATTCTCAACGACTATGTGAGGCAGAAGTTTATAACACGCTCCAAAATCATCACCTACTTGCGCAGCTTCCTGGACCAGTTGGGGTTTCTAGAGGTGAGAATATGGGTCAGGAGGATATTCAGACATCCATGCTGACCTGTTAACTGGCAAAGTGAATAACGTGCTACTGTTTTAGTATTAAAAAATATATCCTTGAGTTATTTATTAGCCAAACACATGTTTTTAAAAAAGTAAGTTTTGAGTATGTTGCTGTTTTGCACATTTGTTACACAATTTCAGGCAACTGGAACTAGATCAATGTAAGGTTGCTTTGCTGAAACATGTTTACTATTACTTAAGATTGAGACACCAATGATGAACCTTATTCCTGGTGGAGCAGTGGCCCGTCCGTTTGTTACTTACCACAATGAGCTGGATATGAACCTCTACATGAGAATTGCTCCTGAACTCTACCACAAGGTAACGTGCCTTTTAAGATGCATCACACTCAATCAAAGATCTGTGTTGGAGTGACTGCATTTAAAATGTTTTTGGAAGAATTTTGCTGCAAACATCACTTTTTTTTTAAAAGTTTGGACATTTACTTGCATAAACATTTTTGCCACAATACGTGAAGTATTAGGGCTCCATTCTGAGATGACTGTAAGCTAGTTTGAAGGTGTTGAGGGTGTTTTCAAAAGAACAGTTAAAGAACTGTAGGCATTTAGAAAAAGGCTGTAGTTCTTTATTGCTTTTCAGTGTGACAGAAAATACCCCCAAATTAAAGTTGTCATTTCACCTTCAGAGCATTATACATCAAATATTGTCTAAATATTTATGGAGTTCACTGTCTCCCATCATGTTTTATCCCCAGATGCTTGTGGTTGGTGGGATGGACAGAGTGTATGAGATTGGGCGTCAGTTCAGGAATGAGGGAATTGATCTCACTCATAATCCAGAGTTCACTACCTGTGAGTTCTACATGGCATATGCAGATTACCAAGACTTGATGGAAATTACAGAGAAACTCCTCTCAGGTAAGTGAAGACACACGGTCAGCGATTATAGTCCTCCCAGCTGGGGTCGTTTTTCTGCAATTTTCCATGGATTTTAAATATTATAAAATGAAAAATATAATATAAAGTTTCTTTAAACTATAGATTATGGTTAAAAATCCATCCCCTCACAATATTTAACCTATAGATCAAAAGGTAATATTAACCAATATACAGGTAACCAATCACAGCTATTGACCCCCAGTCAGAAACGAACCATTTTGCGTACTTTAGCCACTAAAGAGGAAACCTAGACACAAAGCTCAGCTGTCCTTCAGTGACATCTAGAGGCGGTGATGGGAATTTTGGGTGATTTTCTGCACTGTGCTATGTCTGGTTTACTTTCCAGTTTAAACCAAGTATCCCAAGTCTTCTCAGCTATGTCTGACTACATCTAGCACTTATAAAATAAAATAAAATGCTAAATAGTTGTACAGCCTTATACCTGGCTGACTGTGTAAACATGTAATGAACAAATAAGACTGTCATAATTGTGTAATTCTCCTTAACTGGTTCTTTCCTCCTCCCGTTCAGGAATGGTGAAACACATCACTGGAGGGTACAAGGTGACTTATCACCCCGATGGTCCAGAGGGGCAGGCCTATGAGATTGACTTCACTCCACCTTTCAGAAGAGTCAGCATGACCCATGACTTGGAGAAGGAAATGGGTGTCAAATTCCCTCCTGCTGACACCTATGACAGTGCTGGTAAGAAACTATAGAAATGTGAACAGTTCTATTGTTGTTATAAGTCTTTCTTTCTTTATTAGTGAACGAATTCACTAAAGTTGCCAGTAAAACCTATTATGCTATTGATCTAATCTCTGAGATATTTCATAAGGTGAAATGCCGTTCCTAACGTCAACCACTGGCTTGTCTTTTTCACAATTCCTGCTCCCTCCTCATTAGAGACACGTGCATTCTTTGATGATCTGTGTGCCAAGAAAGGAGTGGAATGTCCTCCACCCAGAACCACTGCCCGCCTCCTTGACAAGGTGCTCTATTGATAAATATCACCATCCACTGTATATCACTTTCTGTTCTTAAATAATTTGTTCTTTACTTGATGGTCATAACTAATCCCATTTTCCTTTCCTGCAGTTGGTTGGAGATTTCCTTGAAGTCACTTGTATCAACCCCACATTTATCTGTGATCACCCTCAAATCATGAGCCCCTTGGCAAAATGGTGAGGAACTTCTAATGGCACCCTGTTAAATATCCATTACAAAACGTGTACACCCGTCATCAATATTTACAATCTGTTGCATCAGCAGACCAAAGCACAATGGTAGTATTGTCGAACAGCTGTCTCCACCTCCACATCTGAGGTGATGCTGATGTCCATGTCAACACTTGGACTCTTCTCATTGCAGGCACAGATCACAGAAAGGCCTAACGGAGCGTTTTGAGCTCTTTGTGATGAAGAAGGAGGTCTGCAATGCCTACACTGAGCTGAACGATCCTATTAGACAGCGGGAGCTCTTCGAACAGCAGGCCGCGGTCAGTGTAAAGGAGTTGATCGCATTTTTATTTCCTTTAGTTTTAGTTTGGTCTTATTCACCACAATTGTGTGTTTGGGTCTGTGGGTGTATTTATAATTTACCATTTTGATAGTATTATTTCATCGCATTTAATATGGAATAGCTGACTACTGCATCAAAGGGCATAGACCCTCGTACATGGTTAAAGATGTACGCCTCCTACCACCACTGTGTGTGTGTGTGTGTGAGCTTTGTTTGAGCTTTGTTTGAGATCTGTAATTGGTAATTCGCTGACTGACAGTGCATGCTGATAATTTGGGTTGGACTCTCATAAAGTAATATATATTTGATTTCAGGCCAAAGCTGAGGGTGATGATGAGGCCATGTTCATTGATGAGACCTTCTGCACAGCACTAGAATATGGTCTGCCGCCAACTGCTGGCTGGGGTATGGGCATTGATCGTCTCACCATGTTCCTCACAAACTCCAACAACATCAAGGTAAAGCTGTCATAAAAAATCATAATGCAAGGTTTTGGAAAGTTATCTCATGCAAACTTATTGATTTAATAAGGAGACCTTCAGACCTGTAAGCATTTGTGTAGAAAGGTGTGTACCTATGAAAATCGACTTACAAACGATTGGCATTCATCATCTGATACACCTGGAGTACGCACAAATCAAGGTTTAACGCATGTTTCATGAATCCCACGTTGGTATTTTCATACACACATAAATGTACAAAGAATTTAAGAAGTTTTTTATCTTGTGGTACCTTTCACATATTTTATTATCAGGGTCTGAAATTACCAAGCACTAAGTTTTTAGTGGCTAAATGCATCAAGGGTCACCCACCACGCTGGCCAGGATCTTTTTGACTGCCTCGGCTACTTTGATTCATTATTTTGGCCAGTAAATATTTTTCGTGGTAGATAATTGTTTCATGGTTTGATTGTGCTGTTTCATTTTATTGCTAAACACTTTGTAAACTGTGTTTAACAAAGTTTATTGTTGTCATTATTATTTATTCTTTAAACTTTTACCACCAGTTTATGTTGAGCTGCTGTAAATGGTTCAATATTTATTCCAGGTACATGAATTTTGGTTGTCACTGATCAATAAATAGGTCATTCATCCATAATGTACAGTGTGTGTTAGGTATTTTTTGCAGCACAGCTATACAAGAGCTGGAAAAAAAAATCAGTACGCACTTAGTGTGGCTTTCCAAAACTTTCTCCAAGGTTGTCTGCACTGCTATCTTATCACAGTAACAGAAACAACAAAGTTGCCTCCTCTGCATTCTTCCTGAGAAATACCCCTCAGCTGATGACTATGTTGTTTCACAGGAGGTCCTGCTCTTCCCAGCCATGAAGCCTGATGACAACAAGACGGTGCCACCCACAGAAGGCACCTCCGTCTAATGGCATGACCTCTGGCCGCGCCTGCTGGCAGATCTCTGCAGGAGGAGTTGATGGAGTTTGCTGGTTTTGTGATCTGTTATGTCGGCCTGTTAGTCAAGGTTTGATCCTTGCAGTCCACTGCTTGAAGGGAATACAGTTTTTCACAGAATTACACGATTGAATGGAACCCAATGTTGAATGCTTTTTTGTATTTCTTACGCTCATGTAATCATATTTACTGTGTCTTCATCATTTGAGTATAGGGGGACATTTTAACCCATATTCTCATTCAGGCAGAATGGAGAGTACTGGATCAGGAAGTCATGTGTGTTCTACTGTTGTATGCAGACCTGGAAAAAATATATTTCAATATGCTTTTGAATATTGAAAGTAGTTGAGGTGTGCTTGATTATTAACGGATACACAAACATCCTCAAGAGTAGACCAATCACCAAAATAGCAAAAATCAAGCACCCTTAAACATTTTAAGTATTCCAAATGTATTCAAGTATTTTTTTCCCAGGTGTGGTTGTATATCATTGTAAGAGAATTTTCAACAGTACAGAAATGCAATGTTCCACTGCTAAGAAACAAACATGCCACATAATAATAAAGTTGATTTAAAATGATGTGGTTCATTTATTTGTGTGTGCATGTGGTTCCTTGTCACACATACAGTAGGTTAAAGAACTGCAGGGCTTAAGAGTTGCATGATGAGGGAAAGGAAGTGTTTTAACTTTTATTTAGAGTTGCCAATGAATATAGCCAACTTGGATATCTCTGTGAAGCCTGTATCTGATGGTGGTGGTATTTTGGACATTTCAAAAGATGCAAAGAATGGATGCTCTTGTGTGATAACACATTTCTTAGCCCATACTGTATGTTAAGCCATCATTGGATTCCTTTCAACAATCCTCTGAGTAGTTATGACTGCAATGCAATAAAAACTTGAATCAGTGGAGTCAATTATGGAGGTGTTCAGAGGCGTTGAGGTCTATCAACACAATTTGACCAATGAGATTTGTATATTGTAGAATATATCATCAGTTTTGATTGAAGTCTGAAGTCTGTCTGGTATTGAGGACCACTGTTAAACAATCATGAATGTGGATTATTTTTGTTAACTTAGCCTTTTAATGCCTGAACAAGTCTACCACCTTTTCCATAAGGGGATATCAATTAATAAACTTTGTATACATTCCTTAAACATGATTTGATACTTTATAATCCTCATGGGGAAATTATTTTTTGTTTGCCCCCCTCCACAGGGAGGTCAGATCACAGGGTCCCTGGAGCTCATAGGATTCAATGTCTTGCTCAGAGACACTTAAGCAGGTTGCTTGTTGACACGGGGCTTGAACCTACGCCCTTCAGTTGAAGGACAGTCTATATCACCACCAGGTCTCTGCTGCCAACAGTTGAAGACAAATAAAACAAGCATAACAGAAAGTACGCTGGGAGCATAACATGTACAGTAGCTTTATTTTAATTGTAAATACATTGTTTCTTGATCACAGCAGTCTTTTGGTGAACATAAATACAAATCTGAAGATCGTTGGGCTCAAATTGTTGCAAGCAAAGATTCTGTTTTGGCGGCTTAGTAGAATGGAGATTTAAACGGATCGGACTATCGGACCATCGAAAGAATTTCACAATTTAAGTAGAGCCCAGTGTCATGTAGCGATACACACACTGGGGATACTTGGACCTGAACACACTTTTCACATTGTGGCGCCCTCTAACCCCAGTTCCGCCGCCGCTTTCCACCGGGAGCACGCAAAAGGGGGATGGTGCGCGTTCCCGTCGCGGTCAAGTGTATGTGCACTCAATCCAGGGTCGACACTCAGTGAAGATGGCGATGAGAGTAGCGCTCCGGTGCTTTTCTGCAAACTTTTCGCCCAAACTGCACCAGCTCTCGCCAGCAGCACAGATTTCGGCGACTCGGCTGTTGTGGAGGACCGACGCCCGGCGGACACTGAGCTCAGCCTCGCCGCTGTCCACAGGTAAAATGTTACAGCGTTGCCCAAACTAGCCATCTCTCCTGCATGCGGGCTGGTCACACATTCCGATCTGCAGTGGGCGAAAAAACTCAACGCAGTTTGTGTCACTTTCCCACGGTTAATCCCTGAACATTAACAAAACGGACCAGCAGAATGGAATTGAGATAAACATGTCTAAGTTTAATGTTATTTTGCTGCAGCGCTAGGAGCGTGCCCTAAGTTTTTACAGAACAATTGTAGCCACATAATATTGCAATGTATAATGGAGCTACACGTTTGGATGCCTTTGAAAGATCTGTGTCTACAGTCAGATCCCGAGTCCTATAAATTAGCCTTCTAATTATTGGTCTTGAACAACAAATGAAGGCTTGTTGAACTACCCGCTGTCTCGTGTCCCACGAGTGGCTCATTAAAGCAAAGTCACGCAAGATCCTGGACATCTGCCATTAGGAGCTCCAGTGATGAATGTCTGCATGTCTACATTGGAAGCAATATATGATTATTTTATGCTATCCTGTTTGTAGCTCGCTTGTTATCTTTATTTTTCCTCATAGGCATAATCCTGTAATGTCTATAAATCTACCTAGTTTTAGGCTCTGATCTAAGTTAAAATGAACCAACCATTTCCACAGCTCTTCTATAGAAGCAAACAGTGTTTCCAGCAGGGCCATTCAGCTCTCAGGACAAAAGGCAGTCTCCTGAGTCAGATAGTCCAGCCATGCCTCAGCATCTTGCACAGTTAACAATCTGGTTCAAACCTGTATTTTTCTGCATGGTCTGATGCTAGCATTGGAATCTGTTGAGGCATTGCTGTTGTTCCCCCCAGGGTATCAGAAGTGTGACCCCGTTTGACAAATCAATTTTTTAGGTTTGCTCTTTGCAATGAGTAAAGTATAGATTTTGAATTTCCAAGAAATTAGCTGTCTATTCTGTGATTGTGGTGTGTTTTTTTTCACCTCAAGTGGAATGACATTATGCAATGCATGTGAGAAGTTTAATGTCAAACAGCTTGTCCTAGTTCAAATCCACAACACAGGCTTTACAACGTTGATTTCAAGCATCGTGCCTTTAGCTCAATACCTTTCCAACCTTGGAAAATTGTTTGGTTTGAAGGCATTGAGGAGTATGTGGCAAAACCACAATCATGAATTATTTATTTGACACCTTCCAGTCTTAATTTACAGTAGCAGGTGTTGCACAAGTAATGGCTCTTTGGCTCCAGTCCAGAGTACATTAAGGTGTTCTTTGCACATACAAATGCAAGAACCAAATGGTGTTTTGAGACTTCTAAGGCTTCCCTCTATTTTAACAGTTTGACGGGGGGGTCCACTGAATGACATATGACTACAATCCTTTAAATTGAACACTTGCTAATTGGCCCTGCATTCCCATCTCCTAGATAATTGGCAGCCCTAAATAAAGAAATGTCAAGCTTCCCATACAATCAAGATTACATTATCATCAGTCAGTACACTGAAAATGTTGATTCAATGTGTATATGGATTTTATTTTTGGCCATACTTTCAAGTCTGCCAGTTACAAACACTAATTGATGTGCTGTAAACTAACTCAGTCCCTTGCCTTCTCTGCAGCCCTAAAGTTCACAGATAAGCATGAGTGGGTACGAGTAGAAGGTGGAATTGGCACAGTTGGTATCAGCAATTTTGCTCAGGTAGGTTGTTGGGTCTGTATTCATTTTAATCATTGATTTATGATGCACTTGGGTCAGAGGTTTACTGATGACAATCTGAAGTAGGAGCAGAGTGAAATGATTAATGTCTGAAGTGCTCGTTGAAGCACTGCCCTTTGCCCACGATTGCACGATTACCTGGAGTATTACAAGCAAATTTTCACTTTTATGACTATTGTTTGAGAAAATCAATTACTACGCCAGGCTGCAGTGGTGTGCAGATACTCAAGGTCAGGCACTTCCTCACCTATGCTTTAGTTATATATTTGTTAAGCTTTGAGTGAAGGAATGTTTATCATGACCTTAATAACAGCTTTTGCAGAAAAATCAGCTCAAAGAAAAAATCCGCCCTCAGATACTCTTACACTGTTAGATATCATCAATTTGTGATGATCTGTGCATTCCAGGGTTATTTTGTGATTATGTGTTTACATTTCCCAGAATGCCTTGGGACAACCACTAGAGAAGGGGCATGAACTTGTTGCTTTCAATCTAAAGTGGGAGTATGGGCATATAAATATAGCTTGCTAGCCACCTAGTTCATGAACAGGGCATATCTATGATCATGGCCACGCTGCTGCATTGCATTCTGGTCTATTGAAGATAGACCAGTGGAGAAATTGGTTTCTCTTCCTCTTCTGTGATGGATTTCTTCCTGTATGATTGAACACTGGTACAAAATAGTGGGTCTAGAAAGATTTTCCCTTTAAATTATGAAGAGGATTGATATGTTTACATTTATTTAGACATGCAATCTTTGAAAAGGTGAAAAATATGTTTTCTGACATTCTACTTTTGTTTTTTTTTCATGTTTCAAATGAGTGCACATAACCACTATGTGCCTTGATCAGGAGTGGTAGAACATTGCATGTTTAGATGATACAATGTAAAGTCCCCCATATTTGATTTACTTTCCTTTGATTTGGTCTCATGGTCTTTGAGTTCCACACAGTAGCCCACCTGCCTACTCGTTATGTAAGTAGGCATGTGGACCTAGCTTGCTTGCCTGCTTAGCGTCACTGAGTTTAAGATCTTGCTTAGCCTCCACATTTGAGTCTCAGTTAAGGTGGGGGACAGAGAGAGAATATACGACAAAGGTCCTGGGCTGGATTCGAACCCAGATGCCCCACTATTATGTTTCTGAACCTGAAACTGTTCATTGTCCAGAGTAGTTGCAGGTTTTACATCTTTGGTGCATTTAGCAGTTTGAGTCTAATCTATCTGGAGGGATACTCCTCATGCCACTGCAAGGCTGAATCTCTTGAGATTCCCAAACTAAATCCAGTTTGACAGAACATGTTAATCCAAATCATTTGTGTAATAATCCAAATAATTTGTTTCATCATTTTAGGAAGCATTAGGTGATGTGGTATACTGTGGACTCCCTGAAGTTGGTCAAAAACTTGATCAAATGGGTAAGAGTCAGGAAAAGACATTTTTGTATATGAGTCCAGCAATGAGATGAGACGGATCATTTGTCATGTTCCCTTTGTGTTTGTGTTGCAGACGAGTTTGGTGCTTTGGAAAGCGTAAAGGCTGCCAGTGAGCTATACTCGCCTCTGACAGGGGAAGTGACTGAAATCAACACAGAGTTGGCAGAGAATCCTGGACTTGTGAATAAAGCCTGCTATGAAGAAGGTAAGCACCTCACAAATCACAATCACTGTCATTGTCATTACATATGAAATGAATTGTAAGCACATATGATCAGACAAAAAGACTCAGTAACCAGCCAAAACAGAACAATCTAATATCTTGTACTCACAAAATATTTCATCATGTAACTATATGTAACAATATAAATTTGCTTTTCTTTTGGCATCTTTAATGGTATCCGTTATCTTTCAGGGTGGCTAATCAAGATGACTATTGACAACCCAGGAGAAGTTGATAGCCTCATGGATGAAGCTGCCTATGATAAATTTATTAAATCCCTTGATGAATAAACATAAACGTACTATGTTTTGTAATGTAATTGCAATCAAAGATTAGTGTGCAGGGTTACTCATATCTGGTCTGACACTTCATCTGTGATATTTATTTTGATACTGGAATTGTGCTATCAAAATAACCAAAACTTTAATGCCTCGTTAACAACTTTCACTTAGATGGTTAGGATTTGTATAGCCATGTGACAACCTAAAGGGCTGTTAATCTCAAGATCTGTCAAGATTATTGGGTCTTGTTTCAGGTGCTTTGCTCCATTTTAAAAGTACAGCGATGTGGCAAAAGGTTGGAAAGTGATTGTAAATGCTGTATCACATTCAATAAATTACATTGTACGGTTTGAGGTTATGGGTTTTTTGTTCTGAATCTCTTGTGATGATTTTAACAAACGAACTAAACTCAATTACAACTTAGATTCGGAGTACATTCTTCATTTATTTTGATAGTGTATAAAAGGAAATGTGGACTATCTGGTGTTTATTAGAAGGATGGCTGGATGTTATCTGCTTAGCACAAAGTCAAATGTACTGCTAAAAGATTTTACTCCCAACAGTATTGTCTAGACATTGTGCACTGGTCTCTGGCAAAACAATACTTAAAGCAATGTGTTAATATAACAAAAACTGCTGCTTTTGTATTTTCTGTGTGTTCATTTTAAGACCTTTACCCGCCAACAACAATAAATGCAGGAATTTGTTGTCATTACAATGGAACAGACATAGCACCAAGTCACACAGCATTGTAGTACACACTGACACATGAAACAAGGATAACACGACCTCACATTCAGTGAAAAGAGGCCATGCACAATATATGATATGCACAGATTATACATATCAGTACAAATACACATTCAACATTTCAGTTGCTATGTGAATTCAGGCAAATCCATGAGGCTTAAAAGTGACATGCCATGTTACACAAGGTTGTGCAGTCATTGGGAGTAGGGCAAGACTGCAAATAACACTTGGGAAATAATAAATTGCATGGTAATAAACACTTAACAGTAGTAGCTTTAGACACAGTTCTCAGGGTTATGAGGAGCCAAGAAGGTAGGTGTGTGTGCGTGCGTGTGTGCGTGCGTGCGTGCCTGTGTGTGTTGTAGGATGTCTGATTGAGTACTGTGTGTGCAAGTAATGTCCTAAGATACATTAATAGCTCTAACATGTTACAAAATATTTATGGAACTGTATGTTTTCTCTATACAGTATGCCCGATCAACAGCAAATCATGGGGTTCACATGGCACTGTTGAAGTACACGTGTTATAGTTCACACCTTGACCTTTGCCCTCAGGTGAAGATAGACAGAGATTGCAGAAGCTTGCTCATCAATGATTAATGAAACAGTGGTTTCTGAATCAGTGAAAAAGGCTGAACAACATACTGTACTTGCAGCATAATTATCTGAAATGATTACTTTAATTGGAATTCCTGCTTAAAACTCACCAACTGGGATATTAGGCAATTAAGATGATTCCTGATGGTATAACAATTAATTACGTTCCATTTCTTTATGATAGACTGAGTGCAATGTCCAGTTTGATCCCTGATTATCGTTAGGTTAAAATTGTATTTTACTAAGACTAGACTCAGATGTATTTTAGAAAGGAGGAACACTTGTTAATGCATGAGACAATCCCTCATATGCCAAGATTTTAAATGTCATCAACAGTTTGAGTCATCATGTCATGCAATAAATGCAAGGAATCTTATTTCATCCAGACAAATACTCAGATCGTCTCTCCCTTTTGACCGCTTGATCTGTTCTGAACTCTCATGGATCGCTGGTGGGCGGGCATCCCTTCATCATTTCCATCACAACTTAAATATTTTGACTGCTCCTTTTTAAAGTTGCAATCAAACATTTTACACCCACCCTTCGTGATGTATAATTCTCTGTATACATTCCCTGAATGCCCATGCTCTTGAGTTGCACCTGTTGCACATATACTAAGTGGAGTGCACTCAGTAACTGATTACTTACTCTCGGCTGACCCCTCTCTGCAGAGATATAGGATTTTTGTTTTTCATTTCACTTTTATAGGAAAACGTTGAGGGCCAAGATCCAAGATCTTTGTTAAGAGAACCATTAAGAGTACTTATTTGCAAGTCACTGTAAAAACTATTTATTGCTTTGGATTACAACTGTAACATCTTATTTGTTATAACAGTAATTTTCAGCTGACTTAGTTCGGCCTGAAAAGTTACCTGAGGTATTACTGATTTCATTCATGAGGACTGTATACTCCTTTTTATATATATTTATTTTTATTGTTATAATTGTACTTAATTTTTGATTCTAATGTATTTTGCACTGTAGGTAAGGCTTGTAACTAAGCATTTCACTGTATAGAACACACCTGCTGTATTCACTACATGTGACAAATAAATTTGACTAGACTTAACTTGACTGTGAGAAAATATGGGACAAAGGTCCTGCTTTGTCTCCAGAAATAACGTCAAATGGCCAGAATGTCTTGATGCCAAATACATAAAATAAATTTTATTCAGTCTCGGCTTGTTTCTTCCTCTCCTTTCCGTTTCAAAACCTCACCGCACTGTACCAGATATTAATATAGTGACGCGAGATAGAAACTTTAGCTTACTTCCGTCTTTGCTTAAATTACCTTTTGTAGACCAAAGCGATTCTGTTTTGACCTAGATTCCACACGAGTGTCAAATAGTCGGTTGTTTCTGTGCCCGGCTTACTTGGTTTTACTGTTATATCCCAATATTTACTCAAACTGTAATATTTACTTAAATGTCTTTATTAAATTCCCGTTCCTATATACATGTTTTCGGAATAGTGGATGCTCATTTATACTATCTTTGACAATGTAGTTGTTCGACCATTGGATCGTTGATTTATATCCCACAATGCACTGCCATACTACTTCCTTTTTCCTTTCGGCCATTTTCCGCCCCAGACGGTATGTCAAATTTATCTCTACAGACTTCCAAAAAAATCTGTATTAATCCTTGATACTTTTTTATTGTATGTTAGTTTCACTTACTAGTCGCAATAGTGTGCTTTCTCATCTTTTAAATAATGTGACTATTGTCATAGATGACCTCATGGTATTCCTGTGTTGCACCTTTGTGGTGATGTCCACTCTTGTAGCATTAGCATGCTTACTGTTAGCATAGTAGTTATAGGCCAACTTAAGTGATTCCTTTAAATATTTCTAAGATAAGCATGAGCATGAATATAGAACGATGAAATGGTAGCGGTGGGATTCAATTCTCAATAGTTCGCAACTACGTTGTGCACTTGCCATTTAAAATGCTGCAACAGCCTGTGAACTACCCAAATAGCGGGGTGTAACGTAAACATATGAGGACTGGTCGTATGCCGGCATGTTACCCATGCCTTTCTGCTATGGTCTGTTACAGGGAAGTAGGCAGCCATGGCCCCCAGCCGGAATGGAATGCTTTTGAACCCTCACTTCCACAAAGACTGGCAGAAAAGGGTGCGCACCTGGTTCAATCAGCCAGCGAGGAAGATCCGCAGGTGAGAACAGTGCGGGACACTGCTGAGATCCGGGGAGAGATGCTAGCTCACACCTTAGCCCCATTGTAGGCCTCATATGAGTGTTGTAGTTGGTCTTTTTGGTGCTGCGAAAAGTGGCTATCATATCTAGTTATTAAACAACTGCAAACTTGATATACCTTGTACAGTTGGTGGCCAAGTAGCATGGCAAAATTGACAAATATGTAGGTAACACAAGTGCAGTATATTGGCTTCATGTTGCTGGAATTACTCACTGCAAAGTTCTTACATGCCACAATCAAGGTGAAATAATACAAATCAATATAAACAATATTAATTTTTTATTCACTGTATTTGGTGCTCTAGGTGTTTTCATTCAGTTATAGGGGTAGCCAGCAGTACCAATTCAATCACTTCTTAAACAAAAATCATTCTATGGCGATTGTTAACATTGTAATAGTCTAAGACAGGGGATTTTGTGCTTTTTCAGCCTATGCCCCATGTTATAAGTTGACAATTTAATGAAATAAAGTTACTCGTCCTGGAGTCCAGACTCATCAAAGCACATGGCTTTTGTTGTGGGGACCCACCAGAAATAGTTCTGTAGCCCTTTTGGGTTCAGACCTGCTTGAATGCATGGTATCAGAACAAAATATGTGGATTTGAAGCTGGTTAGAAGTTTGTCAAGCGTTACGTAGGCTATATATCATGGGGATGTTTATATCTTGGTATCTGTATATGGTACCTACATAACAGTTTGATTCAAAATGGTGTTGAGACGCTTGTTTACACACAGATTTGATCTATTAGAAATCAACACACAGTGTAGATGCTTGATGTGACTGGCAGAAATGGCTTGATTACCTTTGTTTGACAAGATGACTCCTTTCTCAGGCGAAAGGCCCGTCAGGCTAAGGGCCGTCGTATTGCTCCACGTCCTGTAGCTGGACCGCTGAGGCCACAGGTTAGGTGTCCCACCATCAGGTACCACACCAAGGTTCGGGCCGGACGTGGCTTCACCCTGGAGGAGCTCAAGGTAACAAAGACTGTTAAATAGTCTAAATATCTAGATTTCATGTAAGCAAGACTTATTCATCAGTCACTGCACACTAATTGAGTGATGGTGGATGGGAGCATCTTATATGCTTCTAAAGTGCATGTCACAGTAAAATGTAAAGAAATACTGGAAACTAGAGGGGAATGTAGTTGAATCCTCGATTACCCGAAATGGACACTAAAATTGACTTGACATCTGAATATATTAAGAATGGAAAATGCACAATAATTACTCAAATAAGATTAATACACTGATTCACCGTCCCCTTTTAAAATAACTATGGCTAATCGTTTTTATCAGAGGCTTTAGTGATGCTGTCAATTGGGGAGAAACTGATTTGCAAGGGTCATTGAGACCCTGGAAGCTGGCATGAAATCACTGCACAAGTGCGACAGCAATTCACCACCTCCTCTTGAGGAGGACTTCGCCACATGCAGAGCAAAATGAGATACAGCTTTGCTTAGATGAGTCATACATCCCACCCAACCGTAATTGGCTCCAACAATTGCAGGGAAATGAGAAGTGTTTTTCAGAGACTTTAAGTCCTTGTCAAATAGTACCTAGACTTTCCTGCCACCTCCATACCCACTGAGGGAGTGAGTTTAAAGGCTATTTCATGGTCTGAAGAAAAGTGTCATGAAAAGTGTTGGAAGACACTGAGGTACTTATGCTCAAGCAAAGTGTCGGGAGACGTCTGTGGCACAAGCTGTCATGTCCATGGTAACCAGCTGGGTTTGTTGTTGGTTTTTTTTTAGTTTTTTTTTTTAAAGAAAAGATGGCAGTGCTAGAGTACAACAATATAATTGCCTTAATGGAGGAGGAGGAAATGTTAACTACACCTTTATTGTGGAGGAGGATGTCATGTGTTAAATTTGATTAGGTGATTGAATGTTTGTGTAGTTTGGGAGTGTATAACTTATATTGCTGTGCTCTGAGACTGATTAATAAAAAGCAACAATTTCTACTTTGATTTGACTCTTAAAATGTGTCACTGTGAAAAAATTGCTAATGCCCACCCCTACTAGTCATATCTTGAATTTGATGCCCACTGAAGACAATTGTCTGTGAGCAAAGAATGCATTCCTCATGGAACGACACGTAAAGCATACATCCAACCCACCAAGCAGCATTTCAGCATTGAAATATTTTTAGGTCAATATATTTCTGTCTGCCAAAAGACACTGGGCGGCACTGAAAGCAGTGCGCCCAAGTTTTATATCTTCACATGTAATTGAAATAAGTGGTACTTGGTGGCTTCATTATGTACTAATGAGTGGACAGTAAAAATTGGCGAATGAGGGCTGGATATAGTTCTGTGAGGTATGAATGTTGGTCGGTGTGCAAGTAAACATTGAACTGCCATCTTGCAGTTTTAAGCATTCAAAAACAATGGCACATCTGGACTAGCATGTCACCAGGGCCATGTTTTGTGTATTTCAGCAGTCAGATGATGATAAATTCTCCGGAATCTCTGTACTTCCGTGATGAATACTTTTGAACCCCTTTTCTGATGACTGTTTTCAAATTGATGAACCAAATCAATACTAACAATAGAGACTACAGTACATAAGCTCACACATCATGGGTTTATTTTAATTAACACTTGTTTGCTGTGCTTCTCCCTGCAGGCAGCTGGCATTTACAAGAAAACTGCCCGCACCATTGGCATCTCTGTTGATCCCCGCCGTCGTAACCGATCAACAGAATCTCTGCAGGCCAACGTGCAGCGCTTAAAGGAGTACCGCTCCAAGCTCATCCTTTTCCCCAGGAAGGCTTCTGCCCCCAAGAAGGGAGACAGCACTGTAAGTGTCATTTTCATGTTGTTGGGGTGTAAGGAACTCAGGCTGATTTTACATTCATTTTGTAAGCTAAGAAAGCATATTGCAGTGGATGTCTTCCACATAAATATTGGCGCCACCAGAGTTTGCTGTTGCCACTTGCTGTGAAAATGTTTACGCCACAAAGTTGAGAGCTCAGTTTCCTGGGGAAGCAGGTGTTACAAACTTTTCACAAAGGCATCTGGACTGTTTCAAGTCAACAAAAGTGAAAACATTTCTCAAAATAGAATATATAGGTCCTTTCCAACAGTTATAGTTACTACTGCATAGGGTGCAGTAATGGTGAATGTATGCAGAGGGAGGCAACACATTAAATTCAGCAAAGCATCTTTCAAGACATCATCCTGATCTCCAAGGAATTCAAAGCCTGACAGGTGTGATCAGTAAACATACTAACCAAGATTAAATGAGATATATTAAAGTTTAAAGTAAGTCCATCCACTAAGTGCTATTGCACATGAGTCAATTCAGACCCCTTCCCCCAGTCCCATTTTGACAAATACAAACTGGTTCAAAAGTAATCCATGTGATTCTGAGGCAAAATAATGAAATTATGTATATTTATGCACATTAATTTATATTTGCACATTTCACATGGATTAAGTCAAAGAGTATCATCTAAACACACATCCAATCTAAAGAATAACTATGGTTATTCCTCATACCTTAAACGCGAAACACCTAATGAATCATTTTCACAGCAAAACACAAATTTCTATTCTCAAAAACCCCGGAGTTGTGTTCTAACCTTTCACCATGCTATTTTTTTACTATTTACTAAATTTTGCAGTCAAGTGATGACAATTTCTCCGGAATCTCTGTACTTCATTGATGATCCCAGTGAACCCCATTTTCTGATGACTGCATTTTAATGAAAGCTCTGAAACAGCAATCTGTACTCAAGGCGATTTCTTGGTCAATTAGTAGCAGATGCTTGCGCTCTTGCAGGTTTCTGCCAGACTGCATGGGATTTGAGGTTGCTTCTTAGACAGGGACACAATCCAACATGATGCAAATCCAAACTACAATGGAGGCAGACAGCCAGACTCGGCTTGATCTGCCTCACCACACTGTAAACTCACCTCTGATTGCCTATTGGTAGTCTCCACTCTTAGAATGAGCCCCATACACTATAGGACTTGCTCAGGACCTGTGCAAATGTTGGGTTGTAAATGTCAAACATGTTTAATACTGGGGCAGCTCATATCAGCCTGTCAATCAAGGTGGTTAAGATTGAATCTGTGAACCCCTCACAAAACTTCATAGCAAAGATGATCTCTGCGGGCTATTGGTCCCAACCAAGCCTCCAATGATGATTTCCCTTCCCAATTGTTGGAATGGCCAAAAATGGAGTTAATCTGCCCAATAATCCTGAAGTGTAGTGGCTCCCAACTCTACTCCTGGGGACCCAGAATATACTGCTGGTTTTCATTCTAGCCATCTGATTTAGACCGGGACACCAGATGAAGGCAATTAACTACCTGGTAGGATAGAAAACCAGTGGCATGCTCGGTCCTGAGGACTGAAATTGGGAACCCCTGCTGCAGTATGTAGCCAGCTTTAATAAGCAATGTATTTTTTTCCCTTAAGATTTAACTTGTTTCCCATCTCACCAGGAGGAGGAACTGAAGATGGCCACTCAGCTCACTGGAGCAGTCATGCCCATCAAGACTGTAAGTTGTCATTCTTGCAAGGTTTATGCTAGCACACAGGACACATACTCTGAACACAGTACAAAACCAAGTTGTCTAAGCTTATCCTGTCATGTATTTGTATTAATTACTTGTGAGGGTTAACCAATTAAACTTTTGTCACTGCTTACTGCATAACAATGTCTAAGGCCTGTGTGAGCAAGTGTATCTTGTGCAATATACCGTTTACTTACTATTGTGTTTTGTTTTGACCTCTGCTTCAGGTGCACAAGAAGGAGAAGGCCCGCGTGATCTCAGAGGATGAGAAGAAGTTCAAGGCTTTTGCCAGCCTGCGTATGGCCCGCGCCAATGCTCGTCTATTTGGCATCCGTGCCAAGAGAGCCAAGGAGGCTGCCGAGCAGGACGTGGAGAAAAAGAAATAAATATTACTTGCTATGGAACTTTGCAAAATAAAGTGTTCAAAACATCGATGAGAGAATGTCATGATTAAAAGATTCCTCTATGTATTGCTATGGGGCTTTCTTCAGGCTTCCCAATGGTCATGGAGTGTCTGGGACATCATGGGATAGAGGTGTATTACATATAGGGGACGTCTCTTCCGATGGACTACGAGAAACCTGAAAATGGGTTACTTTGACAGTCTACCAATGTCTGATGTACAGTTAGGGTTACACATTGCATTTGATAACAGGCAACTGTTTATTTTTGTTGTCCACTTCATAGCAAGGCCAAGAAGAGTTTACCACAGCCAATGGTCAGCTAAAAGTTCAGCACTACTTGAAATGTAAGCCCTGCTGATGACCTGTAGGCTACAAGATGTTGGTCATTTTCAAACTTTGTGACTTCTATAATGGGTAAACCCTGGATAGCCCTGCAGTTCAATCTATTCCTTTCGGTGTACTGAGCTGATAGAACAGACATGATGTGGGGGAAAGTGTGGTGATGGAGGTCCCTCCTACAGGATTGTATTATACAATCATAATTTATACTATACATCATGCAGTCATAAAATTGCATTAACCTGTCCTAACCTAGCTGTACTGACTGAATTTAAAATCAGGATTGGTGTCTTGGCTGTGTGATCTAGTAGATCCAGTAGGTGGCACTAGAGCTGCAGAATTTTGCTCGCATGTCTGCATGGTTTAATGTAGGCATTTTATTGTAAAACCATTTTAAAGACAGTTTGCATTATTGGGTAATGGGTTATAAACCTGAACATGATGCAGTCCTAGTGATAGATCACCAATGTCTTTACCAGACTGAACTCTCAGCAGTTGAGCAGTTAATATAGGGAAGCTCCCACATTGAATGTTAATTTGGATAAAATCCATTTGAAGCTGTCCACTTAACTATTAGATTTGTTCCCAGTGGTCTGATCAGTGAGCAGTGTCTGAACTGGGAAGGTCCTACTGAACAGCAGATTCTACCATTAAAATGGTAACAAGTCTACATTATCCATGTTAATACTATGACAGCCAAGGCTAGCAAGTTCCCCAGAGATAGATGGAGGTCAGACGTGAAAGCAAGGAGAGATCTGTGGGCCTAAGGGGTGAATTTTACTCATGTCCTGCAAGGTTGAATTATAATTCAGAGGTCTGTGCTGGCAGACAGACAAAAATGGACCATTATAACAAAACATTGGTGTGAAAACATCTTTTTTACGATACATTACAAACGTTTTCGTGATGCATTGATGTGATGAAATGAGATGTACCTGTTTGGAGTGCATTACTCTCTACTATAATAGAAGGCCCTTTTACTTTTATTACCCCATGTAGACCATGGCCACATGCCAAAGATGGGAAAATAAGGATGGGATGAGACTGAATCTTGACAGGACTTTCTTGTCTGTCTCCCCTACTCCATCTCTCTGTTTCCATCTGTCTAAATGAAAATGTATTAATTAAATAATGAAGGTGAATGGACAGCTAACTCCTTTTAAATAGATGCTTGATATGTTGTGCCTGAACTACGAACTCTAATGGAGGGCCCTATTCACCCTCAAACAGGGTACAGCCAAATAATCCGTTTTACTTGCTAAAACACAAACATCTCAGTGAACTACTTGGAAGGATTTTGAGAAACAAGCAGCTTTAAACACATGGCTGTGTCCTAATTGTCATTAGTGTTTAACTTCAGCCAAACTGAAAAGGTCACATTATAGGTGTAATTAAAACATAGGAAATACAGAAGCTCCAGGCACTGCCATCAAATTCTTTGTCTTTAGGAGAAAGTAATTCAGTACCAACCCCGACATTCGCCAATGATCTTGTTTTACTTGCCAATCTTGTTTCTCAGTCTTATGATAAATTACTTAATTGAATATCAGTTGGTGCTTCCAGTTTGCGATGTCACACCACTTGATTTCTCAGTGTTGATAAGGCGAGGCAGGATGGGGAGAGGGAGTACAGTATTGTGTGAAGATCCCAGTCAATGATGTCATACACAACTGCATCTGGCATCAGCACGACAGAAGCTCACGTAAAATCCTGGGAGGAATTCTCTTTAACAAATGCCATTTTTGGTTTGATCATTTGTGTATCGTCATTGCTGGTTGTGAATGTCAGGACAATCTTTTTGTCATTTCTTTATTCCATTTCAGTAAATACGTTTTTCCATCTGTGTACAATGTGTACATAGACAAAGTGTACAGCTAGTGATACACACACACACACAATCGTTTTGTAAATCTGATAATATGAGCTAAAGATGTACACACCCTGCATATATTCTGTAAATTGTAGATCTGTGAAATGCAAACATCTGCTTACTTAAATCTGTCAATTTGTATTAATATATTTGTTGTATTATCTATTCTCTACAGTGTAATCTAACCAAATATGAAATGAATTAAGTTGCATGAGTGCTCATATTGTTGCTCATATTGTTGTGTCAACTCTGAAAGGTTTTTCACCGTCAACACGACGTTTGTAGGTCAGTAAGGCAACAAGATGATGACAGGAGAACCGTGGAGATAGAATTTCTATTCAATAAGCCACATTTGGAACTAGATCCTGCTGAAACACAATCACAGTGATTGATTACCATTAGTGGGCATGTTACAGCAGCCATTACCAATAAAAAGACTTAATCAATAGCATATTGGGAGTTTTCCAAAAAATCTGTATATTCCATTCAGTAATTCAGTGTGGCCAAAAATATCTCTACTCAAGGGAGCTGCTGGTAGAAAATGACACACCAGAGCTATTATAGGAAGTGGACATAATGGATAGGAGAATTATTTGACTAAAATTATGAACACGTCAATCGGTCTTTAAAAACTGGTCCCAGAAAAGCTAAAGCCATTATTGTAAACGTTATGTGGTCAGCAACACCAAGGTGTAGGTTTAAGTCACCCTGGGGAGATGCAGTGGCATTAAGAGAAGGAAAAAGGAGATTTGAATAGATAAATCCACGTGTAAAGGCAGAGAACGTCCTGTGAGGTGCTGAACTGGCACAGCAGCAGCAGATGGCCGTTGTTAAGAGCTATGGCGTAATAGGGCTCAGGTGTATGCCCCAAAGCAGACATTTCCTACTTACTCTGAATTCCCTTGGATAAAGAGACAGAGGGGGAGGAAACTGCAGGAGAGCATTGACTTAAAATGATGGTGGTGTTCAGGAACAGAGAGGGGGTTTCTATGTTACATTCACTGTCCATGTAGACCCAAAGAAACTATCAGGTGGTGTTGCTGCCATAGAAAGAACAACATTATATCTATTTTTAAAGGAAAAGGATGTGATCTTTCTGTTGTTCAGTTTGTAAATTAGATGGCGATCAGCTCAGTAGAGCAAATAATTAAAAAGGTTGGAGCCATATGTTTTGTTCATGCTGTTGGAATAAGCATCTCCCCGCTCAAATTTGATTGACCTGCCTTTCCACTGCCATTATTTTCCTCTTAGTGATACACAACAGCATTTTACCAGTGGAAAGCTTCTTTAATTGCAACCCCTGGAGCGGTGGTTGATAATTGCAACCCCTGGAGCGGTGGTTGATAATTGCAACCCCTGGCTACTCAAAGAATTAGCCACACATTCTGTTGAAATCAACAACAGTATGGCTCTAATGATTTTTTTTCCTTTCTGTCTGAAGGACACTTGAGAATCATTTCTGTATTTCAGAATTGTCCGTGCCACAGGAAAGACAGCCAAATGAAAGAAAGACAAATGTAAAGACAGCCCAAGCCTACACATTTCCTTTTTCATACTGTACATTACACTAACCACTGTTGACCACAGGTGGGGAGGGCAGACGCAAGATGTATAATTTTATTTTTGTTTTTCTCTGTTTTGTCTTTTAGGTTTACTTGTATGGTTCAGTCACCACCAAGCCGTTCATTGTTAGTACAATCTATAAATGTTACGCAACATCTAGAAATACATTCATGGAAATAATACATTTGTGGGTGGACTGCAAAAAAAAGGTTCAAGCAAAAACATTATGTAAAAACAATATGTTATGTAACATATATGTTGGTGTCAATCAACTGATTGAAAACCTACATACTATAAATCAGTTTAGATCATTTTGACATATGAGCGTAACATGAGTTCATGCTTCATTCAAGCATGTGTTTGCGTGTGTGTGTGTGTGTGTGTGTGTGTGTGCGTGCGTGCGTGTGTGTGTATCCATGCATTTGAGAGAAAGATAAGAGAGCAGAGAGTCACAGACCCTCAGCTGTCTGGCCTACTCCACTGAGGAGAGGAGCTCCCACATTGAGATTTGGTTGTGATGTGCTGCAAGTGGAGGATCTGGCTGTTGGTATTCCAGTTGCTTGGCTTTGAAGTGTCTCTTATATGTTCTGGACTTTTTCATTATTGTGCTGAGACAAATCCACCTGGCAAGGACTGGTTGATGATTTAGGTATGAATAGCGTTCTTTTACCACCAACCATGTTAACTATACAGTAGTATTCAATATGTGAAAAATACCACTATGCTAATGGTCAATTTCAACATACTACAAGTACAAATATTGATGTGTGTCTTTTCAGCTAGTGACCTTCTGATTGTTGCTCACTCATAATGTTATACAATGAGCTGCATGACATTAACTTCAACTCAGAGGTGAGAGTAGGAAGATGACACATAACTAGCTTGAGCTGTTTACCATGATTTTTATGGGTAATTCTTTGAAACATGAAACTGACAAACCGTTGCACATTGCATTCATTTTCTTCAAGGAAAATAGGCTCCACGCTGTACATAAATAGACCAAGAAAAGCCCTAGACTAAGATTGTAAATCCTTATGTTTAATAAAACCTTATAAATCATTACACTTTTTTTTTTTTATCAATTCATGGATTTCTATAGGCTCTCCCTTGCTTTGTTTTCTGTTTTCATTCTCAATTATTGAATGAACTCGAAAGAATCGAGTCCCAAAGCAGAGGCAAATCTTACATCACTACAAGGACTCTCCACTCCCCATTTCACCAAGCCAAGCCTACCTCCCTTCCTAACCATTCCACCAATGAGTTTCGCAAAAAATCAAGCAGTGTGTTATGGGAGAGGATTAAACAAGCGTGTGTAAGTGTAAAGAACCACGACAGGTAGGAAAAAAAGCTTTAAGAGTTTATTGTTTTAAATTGAGTACAGTTAATCTTCAGTATAGGGGATTGATAACCAAGAAACTGAGTGCGCTTGCATGTTTGTTTGATCTTATTTGGTTGCAGAGTCTCATTGGAACTGAGTAACAGCCATAACATTTTATCAAAGTATTAATTGTCACTGCGATGCATAACCTAATTTTGACAACTAATAGATCATTATTTTGTCGCCTTGAACGTAAACTTGTGTTAGGTTTTCTAAGATAGGAAAATGTTAAACACCTTTATAGCTTAACTAATGAACTGATGTGAATCATTAACTACCCAAGTGAACGCCTTTCTTTTATCGCCTTCATGACTTCAAGTTGTGTGACTGATAGTGATTGCGGCAGCTTACAGCGCACGGACAGACGTGTTGCTTCAGCCAGAGCTTGTTAAATTACAAGTTTTGCTTTAGTAGATATAGTGAGACATATTTTATATCGACCTGATTTTTTTTTTTAACAGCGTTGACTCACAGTTAAGTTTGAGCTGTCTGAAGGTTTTAAAGGCTGCATGTGCTTTTGCGAGTCCCTCGCTCAGAGGCGCGAGACACGGGCGCTGTCCCTGGTGCTAAAAGCGCTTATGTCTCCTAATCAAAAATGTGACTTAATTAATTGATCCTTGTAGTGAAATAATATTTTCGGGCACCC
>CABFOQ010021115.1:16545-30712 GCA_900660455.1 Gephyroberyx darwinii
CTGGGACATGGAGTCGGTCCTGGCCAGGGAGGCGTCATCCTCCTCCATCAACCCTCCTTCTCCTTCTCCTTCTCCTCCACCCTCCCCTTCCTCAGAACTGGAGCCCCCCTCCCCGGAGAGGAGCGATCGTCGCTCCCCGGATTGGCGCTTCTGCCGCTTAAGGGAGGGGGCGCGACCCAGGCTGTTCCAGCTGGAGCGACGGCTGGTCCAGCCACTGCCAGAGCTCCACGGGGCGTAGGGGGAGGAGCTACGGGCACTGGTCTGGAGCAGGATGCAGTGGATTGAGAAAGGGAGTACGAGGAAAGTAGAGTGATAAAAAGAGAGAGAGAGACATTTATTCCCAGTATGTCTTTGTTTTTACACTCACAACATTTCTACACAAACACTAACTTCCATATACAGTTGAATCACCTGCATTCCTGTATAAACGCTCCTAAAATACTTGCTTTCATGCCAATAAAGCATTGGATTGAATTGAATTGGAATTGAGATTGACTTTGAGAGACAGGGACAGATGTAGAGCTCTGGGATTATTTTCAGGTCTTTATCTTGATCGTCAGTTTGTGAACTAGAGAGTGGCAGTGGCAGCAGCAAGTGGAGTGTGGGCACCGCTGAGTGTCAGACTGGCACCAAACATTAATCATCATCAATCATCATGACCTCCATATATCAGCGGGACAGATACAATGAAGTCGGAGAGACATGGCGGGGGTGTGGTGCTTACGTTGGGTTGCAGATAGCTTTGATTCGTGCTACATCTATCCATGGCCAGCCTCATAACCCATCACTGTGCGTACGCCAAAATCAAGTCAAACTACTTCGGTTAAGGTTAGGCAAACAATTTAGGTTCAGTTATTAAGGTTACTGCATCCATGTTGGTACTGCATGCTGCCGGCAAATGCTGTTTTTCTAAGTGATGTCATGTTGCTCCCTAAACTTTATGGAAAGAATCAGCCTTATATGCACTGTAATGTCTTTATGCCGTGCTTTAGTCAGCTATCAGAGTATGAAGACGAGCATTTCACACTACCCGTGGTCTCTGCTTGTCGCTACCTGTCTGGAAGGCTTACATTTTTAGCCACATGATCGTAGATTTGCTGATCCGACAGCATCAAGAAGCAAGAAGCACATTATCAATCAGTACTTTGATTTGTTCAGCGTTCGATTTGTTCCTGTTAGCGCGGTTATCCCGTTAGCCTCGGATTAGACAGAAGATAGATGACGATCCAAGCTGAGCAGGCTGAGCGGCGTACTAACCGGTGACTTGTCGTAGCAGGCGGGGTCTATGGAGACGTTGCTGCCTCGGCGGGACTCGTAGCCCAGGACGGTGTCACCTCCTACGGGCAGCTTGGGAACAGGCATGGGGGTGGCCGCCGTGTGGGTGATCAGAGGGGGAGTCAGGCTGCTCTTCAGGTCCACATGACCGTTTATGGGCACTACTAGTAAAAGGAAGAGGGATGGGGAGAATAATATTTTAATGGGGTGAAGTAAAGAGCAAAGGAGGCGGGATATATAGAGGATTAAAGGTTTAATGTAAAGAATAGAGGAGAAAAATAGAAAGTTAATAAGGTGAAAGGATAAGGGAGGCAGCGGCGAGAAGAGGGCAGAGGAGGTGAGAGACGGAGGTGGGAGGAAGAAAACAGGAGAAGAAGGGAGATAGAGAGGAATGAGGGTGTGAAATTGAAAACAGAAGACGATGAAGCAGAAGAAGAGGAAGCATGTGGGGAGGAGCGTAAGGAGACCCTATACAAGTATATAAAAATGGATGCCTCATACTATTATTATTACTCTTACTCAGTAACATGAATTTTTCAGGGCCGGGGATGGGATCCGTGCGGCAGCAACCAAAATACATGACATGCAGGGGGAATGCAACTGTAATAACGCTGATTTGTCCGTCTTCCAACCCTCAACCTCTTCCTAAGAGACACCAAGTACACCACCCAGCTATCTAAGCAGTTTCTTACAGTCCGTCTAATTGGGGAGGAGAGGTGATACGTCTGGGAGTCGGTACTCTATACAGTAGAGCATCCAGTGGGAACAGTCATTAGAAGGGATAGGGAACGTATGAGGAATTATGGATGAGGCTGCTACGTGGTTTGATGCTGTGCGGGGAGACAGGCTCGGGCCTACCGGTGTGGTGGGAAACCAACAGGGAGAAGACGATCCAGACGTAGAAACAGGCGTGTGATGTTTTAACAGGGTATATTTTTGAAGATGTATGCATAACTTGGACAGTATCATAAAAATGTACCTACACACATGTAGTCTGTAGGGATCCAACAGTCAGGGTTGATCTGACTGTTATAGTATGATGTTATTTTTGCTGTGTGTGTGTGTGCACGCGCAATTGCATGTGTGTATGTGCGTGTGTGTGCCTCACCTGCGGAGGCTGATAAATCCTTCTTGCTGCCGTTCACATCCTCCATACTGCGAGCGCAGGAATCTACCTCTGACCCCGATTTAGAAGCATCACCCTTAACACACACACACACACACACACACACACACACACACACACACACATACATATGCGCGCACACACACACACATGCACACAATAAGAACAGTTTAAAGTTGTGAAAATAAAATATCTCTCTACTGGGAGAGGGAATACAAAGCAAGCAGGTTGAAGTTGCCTCTAAATACAGATCTGTGCTCAGTTTTCTTTCCCCAACGTGTAACTTCAATCACTGTGCAGATCTGACCTTGGATGAGTCGCTAGAGGCAACCTCCCTCTGTAAGCAGGCAGGTGAGGATGCGGTCTCCCTGAGCCCAGAGGTCAAAGGTCAACGGGCATGGAGAGGGGGGGAGAGAAAGTCTACCAGCTCTGACTACACACACAGTGTCGCATGCAAGGACAGTTACAACGCTCACTGGGAAACCACACTGAAACCCATACGGTAATATGGGGCAACTTTTCAGAGGGAATCTGACCAATATATGGAGTTGCCTGTGTTGCATAGACATCGGCCACGGCAATTCCCCCACGGCAACCAAACTAAACATGTATTTATACTCCACTTGGTCACAAATTGACCCTTTACCCACTGTGGCCTGGTAAACAGCTACTAGAGCTTCAGTGTGGTCGGATATAGACCAAAACCTTCACACACACACACACATGCAAGCTAAGAAACATCCTCACAAAACACCTACGCACACACACACACAAAAACACACCCTCCAAACTTACTCCAGTGTGGTCTGAGACGTAAATCAGCAACGTAGTGTGAGGTTTGTCAAAACTGTTTGTGTCCTGTTTGGTTCTCTATCATTGTTCAAGACAGCGGTGCCAAAATAAGACTTTCTTCTCACTGCGTCTCCTTTATGTCGTTCTCTCTCTGCCCTTCCCCTCTGTCGTTCTATCCCTTCACTGCTCTCTCCCAGTCTTTTTCTTCAACACCTCTCCTCACCTTTTCCCTTTCACACCAAAATGCAGCATCAGTGAATTCAGGGGTCGTGTTTGTATTCGCTGGAGTCTATACAGCCTCTGTGGTATGTGTGAGGGAGCAAGGGAAGGGAGCAAGGTGGATGCTGGGATTAATAGGATACCGACCCAGTGAGTCAGACCTCTGTGGTGGCAAAGTGAATAAACCGTGTGTAGAAAAGCCTCAGGACATCAATTGCCAGTCAACCTCCTTTTAAACTCGCAAATTACTTTCTTGATACTTTCTCTGTCTGTGTGTGTGTGTGTTTGTGAGAGAGAGCGAGAGAGTGCATGCACACGTGTGAGTGTGTATGGCTGTGTGTGTGTGTGTGTGTCCCTGTGCACTTGCAGTTATAAGCCGCTATCCGTGCCCCAGACTGATTTCCCAGAGCTGTTAAGTGAGGGAAAATTAGCTAAGGAGAGCTGGATGCTAACGAGCTAGCAGGCCAATCAAGTCAAGGGCTACTTGGAGACTGGCATGGCTGGCAGTCTGATGACTTCCCGCTCTGCTTCTCCATATTCATCACACTCGCACTTTCCCACTTAAAGCCCCTGGCTCACAGCGAGAAACATGGAGGACCATTTAGGGGATACCTGGCTATTTTAACGAATGCAGTCTTAAAAAAAAAAACACCTTTTCCTTAAAAAAAGATGTTTTGACTGCTAGTCACTCCACCGCTTTGCATTTCATCTTCCCTGTTTTTCTTCTTTTTCTTTTCTTTTTTTTATCACTTTGAGAGAGAGAGAGCACTAACCAAACACCCAACCAACACCAGCAGCAATTTATCACCACAGATAAATAAAAAAAACCCATTTAATTTTAACCACAGAAGGAGCCTCTCTCCCACAGGGCTCACCAACCCACACACCATCAATCAGAAACGACAGCTGTGATAGGACAAACCCAGTGGAGCATCAGCACAAAGCACTGTGGGTGCTTTTCCTCGCTCGCTCGCTCGCTCTCGCTCTCTCTCTCAGGTATGTGGAGAGAGGGGAAGCGTCGTCTTTTTGGACTTGTTTCATGCTGATTGGTTTGGAGCTCATACCTGTGTGAGTGTATCTCCAATGTGTATGAGTTGGTATATTCTGTTACAGTCTAGTCTAGTCCAGTCTAGTCTAGTCTAGTCCAGTCTAGACTAGGGCAGATTAGTGTACACTGTAAGATCCTGACTGAGGTCTGAATGAAAAGAGGAAGTCGATCTAAGACCAGGAGGTTCTCCGGCCAGCTCCGCCCTAATCCGCTGATTGACAGGTGTGTACAGTGTGATTTGGCCGGCGTTTGACAATTGGCTGCTGAAGTGAGGAGCTAAGGCAGACTGGAAAAGAGATTAGGCCAGCCTGATTTTGATCAGCGAAGTTTCTCTCTCTCTCTCTCTCTCTATATATATATTTTTATATCTTTCTGTCTCTTTTACTCTCTCCCTCTGCGCACATCTTCATAGACAGACATTAATTCTGCTGTCAGAGAACGAATCCCGTAAAAACACCCAGCTGGATAAATTAAAAATTTCACATCAGAGGCTGGACCGGAGTCTGGACCAAAATGAAAAAAAAATAATTTCTTCATTTCCAGATTAGGACGTCTCGGGAGAAGGAATTAAATAAGACTGGTAGGAGGAGCAATCAACAGAAAATACTTTTCACTTTTCACTTCGCCTCCACAGCATTTAACGGTTTTAATGCTTATCTGGGGAGGGAGGAAATGTTAACCAGATTATATTTCTGAGTGTGCACTTCTGGTGCGTCAGCGTTGAGTACCAGCACACACAGGGTTGGGGAGGAATCAGCCGAGATAGTTAAGGGGGAGGGAAGGATCTCAACGAGGAAAGTCAGGGAAGTCATTTAGACAATGGAAGTTTCATTTAAGAAGAGAAAGGCAGCGGTGATAGTTTTTCGGGCAGGGAGCGTCGGACTCAAGGGAAATCCCTGGTCCTGAAATAGCCGGGTTGTTTGGATAGCTTGTTTACACTCTGCCACCCCAATTTGGGCATGGTGCTGGGAGCAGAAGATGGGCCAGACCAGGCCTGCTGCTGATAGCCAGATAATAATAGACACCAGCAGCTCATGGGGGGATCTCAATTATATCACTTCAAAAAAGGTGTAAATGGGAGACGGAGGGCGGATGTGGATTGGAGGGTTGACTCTGTGTGTGTGTGTGTGTGTGCATGTGTCCACCATAATTGTATCCTACTACAGCTGCTTTTGACACCCATCATCCTGGAATTGGATTTACCTGTGCTGCAGTATCAAACCATTAAACTAAGACCAGGGCGTTGGAAATGACATCCACACTAACACAGTGAACAGTGAACAGTATATAGATACAATATACAGTGTAGAGACAGTAATAACAGACAGCAATAAGAGAATAAAACTATAATGACAGGTTAACTGAGATCAGCCAGCAGACCCCACTCAAAATCCCCATTTCAAGCTTCCACTCGGGTGAGCAGCGAGCTGCTGTATTTGAGGCAGATAGAAAAAAGCTTAGAACAATTTGGAAGATTTGCCCACTGGAAAAGTCCTGGATCATTTTTGGATACCGTTCAAAGGTGTAAATTGGAGGACACGAGGACGTGGCTCGCTACCATCTGTTTTTCAAAGGCCTCATCTCGCAGACAGCATTGACCTTGTCTTAAGTGACTGAGTCATGCAAACAGAGTTGATCTCCCCTGCTCTCTTTATTAGCTCTCATCCTCTAGTCCAGCTGGATTTATCTGGCTGTGCCGATGCCTCCCAAAAAGCCTGCGCTCATCCACCACCCCTCTCTGTTTCAATCTCTCTCTATCCTGCAGCCAGATAAAACAGAGACTAAGACGGGGAGATTTCTGGCAGCATTGTGCAATGTTTTAACCCCGAGGCTGGAGAGAAAAAGAGAAAGGTGGAGCATTGGTGGGAGGGAGCAGTATATCTGAAGACAGGGAGGTTTTCAGTGGAGTCTGCTGTTGAAGAAGCCAAGAAGAAAAGAAAAAGAACCCACACCACCAAACCAAAGCAAGCATGCGGTCACTAGCTTGTCTGCTGAATACTGCTGAACATTCATTTGCTGTGCCGGTTAGTTTCAGTAGCAAGGGCATCAAGCGGGGAGGGGGTGGGGGTGTAGAGGGCTTTCTGATGATGTAACGCGCCCTCTAGAAGCCATATTGGAGGTCCTTAGCTCTCGACAACATGGCTGAGAACAGCTGATTGTATGTCTTAACTGATGACTCAGTCCCACAGTGTGTTTTAGACAGAGACTGATCATTTTATCACAGCATTGTTAGTTAGCTAGCAACCATAGTATACCATGTTAGCTAACACTGTTTTATTAAAAATGGGGTTTGCACAGTTGCTAACATTGCATGGCTAATAGCTAGAAGGAGCTAGTAGTTGCATATTACAACATGCATGTTGCATGTTGTTTGCTAACTTCCCTTGCTGGCAAGTTAGCTGGCTAACAGCCACAAACCAACAGTTTGTTCAGGTTAAGTGACCTGACTCTTCTCAAGCTACAATTTGTGTTTTGGAGTACAGGGCTAAAGACAAGACAGTTTACTGTGTCACAGTAACATACATTTAGAGACAAATCTACCTTATCGGGCCTTTCATTTTTATTTATAACATGAATAAATGGATCTATATTTACACCACAACTATATTTTTTGAGATATCTCTCTGTTTTTAGTGACTAACTCTCCATTGGACCACCATGATGGTGCCAGCCACAGTTGTTGGGAGATTTGTTACGCAACTGCAAAGCCTCTATAGGGAAAGGTGAGGAAAATGGGTAGTGGGGCAGCAGAGGGAAGGATGGAGGGTTAGTAAATGAAAGGGAGGGGGGGAGGAAGGGTTGGAGGGAAGAGCTGCAGTGCTGTACATACCCCTGAGTCTACAGGCAGCTGAATTAGGCTCAGCTGGGCATGCAAGTCCTCCCGCTTGGTCACTTCCTAAAGTGGAAGTGATCGGTACAGCCGGACAGGAGAGGGAGGCAGACAGAGACAGGAAAAGAGGAAAAGGTGTACCACAGCGGCAGACAAAAGCAGAAGAAGTTGTTAAAGGAGATTCGGCCTACTATAAAATCTTGCTTTACCATGCAATAGAACACAAATAAGCAATAGTCCAGGATCACATTGTGCAGTATATGTGCTGCACATGTGTACTTTAGCAGTGCTGCAACTTGAATCAGTTGAAAGCAAGGAGGGCCAGAAAAGACAAGACAGCAGCAGATAGTATTGAACAGAAGACAGCCGAGTTTTACCCTCCAGTCGGTCCATTGGCATGTGTTGGGTAAATGTCATTCATTCAGAAAGCAGCAATGGAAATGGACTTGACTTACACTACATGGCCAAAAGTATGCGGACACCCCTTCTAATTGGTGGATTCAGATAGTTCAGCCACACCCATTGCTGACAGGTGTATAAAATCAACCACACAGCCATAGAAACATTGGCAGTAGAATGGGCCGTATTGAAGAGCTCAGTGACTTTCAGGATAGGATGCCACCTTTCCAACAAGTCAGTTTGTCAAATTTCTGCTAGAACTGCCCCGGTCAAATGTAAGTGCTGTTATTGTGAAGTGGAAACGTCTAGGAGCATGAAGAAATGATCTGTCCTCGGTAGAAACACTCACTACTGAGTTCCAAGCAACGTCACCACGCGCAGCGCCAAAGCGTCGGCTGGAGTGGTGTAAAGCTTGCCGTTACTGAACTGTGGAGAGTTCACGTTTGTTGAGATCGATGTGGAAGAACTTGACCGGCCTGCACAGAGCCCTGACTTCAACCCCCATCCAACACCTTTGGGATAAACTGGAGCACCGACTGCGAGCCAGGCCTGATCACCCAAGATCAGTGCCCGACCTCACTAATGCTCTTGTGGCTGTATGGAGGAAAAATCCCTGCAGCAATGTTCCAACATCTAGTGGAAAGCCTTCCCAGAAGAGTTGAGGCTGTTGTTGCAGCAAAGGGGAGGACCAACTCCATATTAATGCCCATGATTTTGGAATGAGATGTTCGACGAGCAGGTGTCCACATACGTTTGACCATGTAGTGTATGTGCAGTAAGTCATAATATTAATGACAGCGCAGTACGGTGACCAGGCTATGCATTATTCAGGGCACATTGTGCTCGGAGGCTTAAAACAAAGGCGTGGAAGCATTCCTCTGCAGCTGACACTTATATGTGTCATCGTGTGTGTGTGTGTGTGTGTGCAAGTGTATGTTTACTGTCATGGTGAGGAGTGTAATAAAAAAGGAATAGCGACTTTTTTTTTCTTTCTCCTCTGTTAATAGGTCTCCATAAAGAAAAAGACCAGTCTGGATTCTCTCCTTGCAGCGGATATTGCATTCTGTCACATGGACACACTGTCACACTCTGACTGACAGAGAGAGAGAGAGAGAGAGAGAGAGAGAGAGAGAGAGAGAGAGAGAGAGAGAGAAAGAATAAGTAGAGAAGAAATTGGTAGAGAGTATGGGCATGAAAAAGTGGAGATGAGCAGGATGGAGGTAGGAGTTAAATCAAGAAAATAAAAGCTGGCATGGAGGACTTAAAAACGTCTACACAAGATTGTTTGCCCCGGCTCCTTTATGTCCAAAACAGTATGGACCTTGGAAGTGAGATGCTGTGTGCGTGTGTGTGTGTGTGTGCATGTGTGTGTGTGTGTGTGTGTGTGTGGAACGTCTCGGCTCCAGAGCCGTACATCTCTCCTGGCTTGGCTCACGTCATTCAACCGGCCGTTACCTAGCAACGCTGATGCAGGGAAAGTTTGGCCGACTAAAAATAAGCTTGGTGTTTGCAGAAAAGGATGTAAGGTTGAGAAAAAGGCGAGAGAGAATTAAGCAAACAGCTCTCTAATGAAACAAGAGAGTAGAGGGGGAGAATAGGAAAACGAAAGCTAATAGACCTCAGGGGTTTCTACATTCGGTTAGTGTCACGGTGTGTGTTTGCTTGCCTGGTGTGTGTGTGTGTGTGTGTGAGAATGTGTGTTTTTGGAGCAATCTCAACCTTTTGTCTCCATCCTCCCCTGCCTCTCCTCCCCTGTTGCTGCCTCCCAATGGTGGTCAAACTTAATCAAATACTAGACAACAATAAACTTTTATCCGCGTCTACTAAATTACATGGTGAAGCCAACAAAAATGCATTTATTCCCAATCCCCACCGCAATTTAGAGGCTGCATCTCAGCGATTGCATTCTGCGGAGAAAGCACAGCTAGCCGGGGTCAGTGTGTCCAAACCCCCGTGTGCCTTCGTCCACCGTAGTTATGCACCGGCTATTTCTACAGCAGATCAGCGTAACAGTCAGAGAAACCCATTCCAATTAATACATATTTCATGAGTCTATCAACCCCTCTCCTATTCTCTCCCCCTCAGCCCGAAGAGGGTCGTAGTGCTGTCACTGCTTAAAGAGAGAGGCAGAGATGACAAAGACACATAGACGGGAAGAGGCAGACTTGAATGGCCATGTGATTTACTTTCTCCGTGTCCTCTCTCTCACCATCCCTCCCTTCCAGTCGCTCTATCTGTCTAAGATGAAGCCCTATATTCTCCAGACGGGCTGGCTGAAAACCGGAGCGAGACAGCTCATTGATTTGCAGCCCTTTACCCTCTGTGGCACCAAAAAAAATGTTCCAGAAAGCTCCATTCTCCCCGGCGAGGACGAGAGTCACGCTGCCTGTCTCTAAACAATAACAGCCATTAATCCACCTTCTTCCCTCTCTTTGTGTTGTCTTTCACCCTTTTTCTCTCTCAGAGAAGAATCGTGGCAATGCAGGGTGGTGGATACAGACTGTGTGTCTTTTGTTTTATGAGATAAGAGGAGTTGTACTGTGGGTGGGGGGGGTGTGGATTTAACCAGAGGATGAGGAGAGGAGGAGGCAGGGGATGTGGGTGATGTGTCTCTGATGTACAGTCTAGCCTTGTAGACATATTTTTCCTATGATGTACTGTATGATATGACTGCACTGGCAAATAACCAGAGCAATAATTAGGGTTACTGCTGAGATAGTGCACAAAAGGGCAGGATGAGAGAGGCTGAGAGTCAGAGAAAGATATAAAAACAGATGAAGATGAAGAAAGGAGAGCGGAGGAAAGAGAAAAAGTGTGACTAGTGTGATCTCATGTCCTAACATAACCCGCTGAGGAGAGAGCAAGACAGTGTGAGTGTGTCTGTCTGTATGTATGTGTGTCTGTGTGTGTGTGTGTGTGTGTGTGTGTGTATCAATACCTTGAAACAAGACCCATGAAATATTGATATATGTCTATATTAGCAACATTAAAGCAATTACTTATTTTGAACTTGAACAAGTTTTGGAACCACGTACCGAGCTCAACCTTCTCCAGCATGATGTCAACAATATGCTTGTCTAAATGTGTGTCTTGTGCACACGTCGACCTGTCTGTATCTGTGTGTGTGTGTGTGTGTGTGTGTGTGGCCAGCAACATTACCTCCGTCTGGAAGCCCTCAACCAAGATGGCCACCAGTAAGTTGAAGAGAACATAGTTGCCAAAGGTCATGAGGGCGATGAAGTAGAGGGCGGCGACAGGAGAGGTGGAGGCCATGCCGTTATACAACACCTTGTTCCAGTCCTCCTGGGTTAGGATCTAGGAGAGGAGAGGAGGAGAGGAGGAGGAGCAGGAGGGAATAAGGGCCATTATGGGAGAAAACTTGTTTGAGTAGTTTTATAGTAATTGTTTGATGCTTCATTGATTGATGCTTCAGGCGTTACATTTTATACCATACTGTGTAGTGGCTCGCTAATATCAACACAAAGCTATAGGACAGCTTCCACAGTTTCATTATTGCTGAGTTAAAGTGTTAATCCTCAATATGTTTTGTTTTTCATAGTTGTGGCATCGTTGGTGCTAAACGGTCATTGCTGTTGTGTTTTCTTCTCTATGGTACATCGGCGATAGAGAGCAGCAAAACAGACATTTATTTCTATGAGAATGGTGCAGATTATTACTGTAAGTGTTACAACATACGCTGTGCAACCAACCAATGTAAAGTACTAACAAGAACTATTACCAGGATGAAGCTACATTAGACTCTCCACCAGCAACGTTACGACCACAGACATACAGTAGAGAGAGACACACTGACACTTCAAACACTCGACAGCTGCTCCCTGGTCAGATGTTTCACTGAATACGAAATGGAGACTATATTAAGGAAATGCTAAAGGTTATGCAGAGCTGATGGATAGGATTCAGCTGAAACGCTGATCTGAGGTGACATCGTGCATGAAACGAGACTACTAACCTATGTAACGAAATGGAAATCAGACGAGTGAAAACAGCGAGGAGGAGGATAGATGAAGGGGAAGCAGACTAGCATGAAGCAAGAAGGGGGGAGGAGAGTGAAGAAGAATATATGATATATTTTATTTATCCCTTAAGGGGAAAATCCAAAGTATCCTTGAGCACATATCTTGGTATAATCACACGGTGGACGACCTCATATATGAGTAGGACATCCTGCTGCCCACATTTTATTAGCTCAACTCACTACAGAGTCAAGGGCATAACTACAGCTAAATTGGACTTATTTTGAAATATGAAAATGAACAGTAGAAAATTAAAGGTAGTGTGTGGAGATAAGTAGGAGAGGAGGTTGGATGAGGGCAAGAGATGGAGGGAGAAGAGGAAGAAGAGGACGAAGGAGGGTTTATTCTCACCTGGAAGACGGTGACTATGGCCCAGAGAAGGGAGTCAAAGTTCTTCCTGTCTGGCATAGTGTCTCCATCCCTCTCCGACCCAAACTTACAGCCAAACAGATGCATCCCCAGGATACTGACGCAGAGAACGACGGAGGCGGAGGAGAGAAGAGAAGGAAATAGAAAGATGTTTACTTTGTGCGCTTCACGGCCCAAGCTATCAGATACAGTTAAGCAGATACTGATAAACTGAAATGGCATGTAGGTGTTCAGCCAGTATTGACTGCACAGGACTTTACTGGTTGGCTTGCACTGCAAAAAATCCATCTTAACAAGTCATTTAATCTATTAGGTGTTTTTTCTTAAAACAAGTGAAAGAAAAACTACAAACGGGGTAAGATAAGTTCACTTGTTTGCAATGAAAAGCAACTTCTTTCAAGACGTTCCTCCCTCATCTCTAGTGGAGTGATCTGCCGTACTATCAAGATACCGTCACTCATTTCAGGAAAAGTCTTGAATAAGGTGATAACTGTGTTAACTAAATAACTGTGTTGTTATTGTGAATGAGCAGACTTGTGACTCTACACGGTAGTCTGTCTCTTATTCAGAAGCACAGACATTAAAGCAGGACTGGAGCAGAGGGATGAGTGAACCTCCGCTCCGTCAACTTGGCAACTCTTCACTCAAATCAGGGGGTGTTTATCTATGCACATACAAGTCCCTGTAGGACCTGTGTGTGTGTGTGTGTGTGTGTGTGTGTGTGTGTGTGTGTGTGTGTGTGCATCAGACCATTGCAGAGAACATCCGTAGATCTGAGTTTAGCCACACATTTAACCAGGCAGAAAGAGGGACGCTGACGAAAACAGGGAAGAACTTATTTGTGTCTTCCCCTCCATGGTTTTCATTGCTCTTGTCACATGTCTGTTCTGATCTCCACTCTTCCCCGCTCTTTGCTTCCCATGTTGGACTACCTACCGATCAACCAATTCACATTTACGCTACACCTCTGTGCTTTCGATCTCATCTAGAGTGCGCATTTCACGCCCTCGGATCCCCTTCGGTTCAGCTTACCTCTTCTTCCATTTCAACCCGTTTTAATCTCATTCCTTCATTATATTTCCCCTTCTGTGACAAAATGTCCGTTGCTACTCTCAGGATTGTGTGTGTGTGTGATGCGTGATGGTGTACCATGTGCAAATTTCCTAACATCTCCTCACACTGCATGAAATTTCCATCATTTACTCTCATACCCAGTCTAAAAATAGTTATGCTAATGGTTTGAGATGCAATATCACGAAAGACAATTGCACTTGATTGAAGAAAATCCTTGAAAAAGTTGATTTGAATGGACAAGTGTAAATATCTCAACCCCCATTGGCAGATTTTCCATCAGACACAACACCAAATCAAATGACTTGTTAAGATGTTTGTACTTGAAGATGAAATATCACCGTCGTCATCACCATACACAAAAGAAACACAAACACAGACTAGGGAAGATGGTCTAATGGTTACAGAGACCGTTCTGTACCTGAAAGGTCACAGGTTTGAGCCCATCAACAGCCATAGTGTCTTTGAGCAAGTCGCTGAATTGTTCCCTGCTCACTCAGTAAGCGGCTCTGGATAGGAGCCACTTCTAATAATGCTCCGCCTCTCTCCACCTACCTGAAGATGAAGATGAAGAGCATGAGCAGCATGCAGAAGGTGGCCACGTTGTCCATGGTCTTCATCAGCACCACCAACTGCCTCTGCAGGGCCGGCATGAAGCGGACCAGCTTCAGCACCCGCATCAGCCGGAAGGTCCTCAGCACCGACAGACCCCCGCCCTGCTGTCCCACGATCTCCCACACACTGTCGGAGTAGAGGACACACACACATAACAAAACCCAGGTTGACTAGCTATTTTTCAGCATATACAAAAGCCCTGAGCAAACTTTGAGGCACAATTTCACTCATCGTTCTGACGCCTCAGCCCAGTTATGAGTGCCCTAGTGGTTAGAGACCCCATCCTTCCTCTGGAGGACCCAGGTTTAAGCTCCTATCCTGTGCTGCAGCTCACCTGATGACCACAATGATGCCATCGAAGATGTTGTAGGGGTTCTTGATGTAGC
>CABFOQ010021156.1:1334-14378 GCA_900660455.1 Gephyroberyx darwinii
TAGCAGACACACTGTTCAAATATGGTCACTGGCATCCAGGGCATTCCTCCTTCCTGGGCCAGGATAACTTGCTATATAAAGCAGTCTATATACCACACACTCACACACACACACACACAGAGAGAGAGAGAGAGACAGAGAGAGGGAGATATAGCTCCAGCATATAGCATGTCAGACTTCTAGTAAATCAGTTAGCAACAAGGGTGACTGATACCAAATCCATCTCTCATACACTCTGCAGCTAAAAACAAACACACACACACACACACACACTCACCAGACAGGCAGGCAGGGACAGTGCATATAGGTGATTCAACCAGACAGGAATGACCCAATGACATCATCAAGCAGGACAGGCACGCTGACATCACTGAGTAGGGACAGGTGAGATCAGCTATGGGAAGTTAGGACACTTCTCAGTTGTCAACACACAGTGTAATCAGCTGCAATAGTAATTGACTTCATAGTGATTTACAGCCACACTGAAAAAAAAAGAATGTCATGAAAGCATTCAGTTATATTAGCTGTTTTTATTTACAAGGCAGACTACAAATACAGTACACACACAGGCTGCTCTGCGGAAGCGAGCCTCACAGCAGTTCTCGACACACGCCACCACATCAGAAGCTCCTGAGATCAAAAGGAAAATAAACGACACTTTTCCAGAATACACTCGAAATCTACACCCACATATACAAAGAAATGATACCGATTGAACACAACTGGTAGAAATGACAAGAATCGCCCTTAAAGTTGCCTTTAGACTGTGCATCTAGGATCAGCGCTTCCAAGCCAAGCCTTTAGCATAAAGACAAAGGAGCACAATATACAACTCACCTAGGAACAGATTCTACTAAGCAACTTGTTCGTAATCTAGAATGATTCATATGCTTCAGGAGTTGTACTTCATTGCAAAAATAAACAACATCATGGTGACAAATCTGAACACTGTTAGGGCTTTAAACCAATAGAGACTCTGTTAAGTATTTATTCCTCTTAATGCTTTTAGGAAGTGTTTGACTGATAAGGGACACTGATATTCACCTAAAGGACACCAAATCCTAAAGATCTTCAAAGGATATACTCCTATATAAATAAGTACTTCCAGATTTCATATATATTTATCTGTAAACTCGTCAGGGAAAGTGAAGAGGCTCGTCTTGCTACAGTTCTGTGGCTTTTTGTCTTGGCTTTTTGTCCGCCTCTGAGGAGGAGGAGTCAGGAGAGTAAGGTTTGCTCTACAGGTAATATATCGTAAAGTAGGGCTCGTCTGGGGTAGCACAACATTACAGGACACTCAGATAGAAATCCATTGTATAGAACACGGAGTCTATGAAGTTCAATCATGCAGGATACTGAATCAAGTTCTATACATTACAGTTCTATCTAACAGGTCCCAAACAACTAACAGTCCGGGACCGAGACACAACAACAAGAAAGCAGCTGAGCGGTTACTTTCTTTCCAGGAAGAAGAGGCTTTTAATGGCACAGTATGAGTCCTTGATATGCAGTCCGTAATAGTGGTAGGTCATCGACTGTCGTGATTCGCTACTGTACGTCCATTTGTGTTGGGTTGCTATATCCAGATTTCTGTCACGGAGAAGGCGATGGTGGTGGGCGGGATCACAGTTCAAGTCCGCCGAGGCTCCAGCCTGTAGGAGAGCTGCGTCAGCGTCCTCTGGTTGTCAATCACACAGAGCTTCCTAACGTAACCCCGTACCTCCGCATGGTTCTTATTGGGCTGGCATATGTCGGGGTCTGCGGGAGAGAAAGGGGGGAGGAGAAGAGGAGAGGGGAGGAGAGAAGAGAAGAGAAGAGAAGAGAAGAGAAGAGAAGAGAAGAGAAGAGAAGAGGCAATAATAACACAGAGAGGTCAGGCAGTAAAAACATGATTGTGATAGGTAGTTGTCAAATAGCGTACAACAGCAGTAGATAAATCAGTGTGCTGATAAATGATCTGACTTACTGAACGGCTGGCCTCTGCAGTGCCTCACTTGCCGAATCGTGTTAGCTATAATACGCTGATGAGACAAGGACGATGAGAACGTCTTTAACCATTACGAAGACAACACATACTCCAAAAATGAATCATCTGGTTGACTGTTATGTGCATAGAAACTCACCATTTTCTCAAAATTGACCATATTGTCAATGAATGTCTTATTGCCCTCGTGTGTGAATGTCATATCTGTTAAGAAACGAGATTAAAGGTTATTCCAGTTATTGTCGACAGAAAGTCTTCTAGTCAGTTCTATTCTGTATGTTGAGTCACACCTTTCAGAAGGAGGGGCATGAAGGGGATGATTGGTGCCTCCAGTTTGGTAACAGTGAGTCGGTAGGCCCGGTGGTTCCTGGAAGGGTCCTGACACCACACACATCACCGAGGTCAAAGGTCAATTCATGTATTTCAAGTTCTATCACTCTTAATGTGATATAACAAATCAACTTACCATCATACTCTCAAACTCAGCATAGAATTTCTTAAACTTGCTGGGGAGTTTCTGCCAACAAAAAGAGAGGCTCAGTGGCTCATGGCAATATATATGACACATTCATACATTATCCTAA
Organism: Gephyroberyx darwinii; assembly: GCA_900660455.1. Taxonomy (NCBI): domain Eukaryota; kingdom Metazoa; phylum Chordata; class Actinopteri; order Trachichthyiformes; family Trachichthyidae; genus Gephyroberyx; species Gephyroberyx darwinii. Next base: position 3,903 of record CABFOQ010021156.1, read on the forward strand.
AAACAGTGGCAAACACACTGGAGATCCAGAAATAGTGTAGCCCGTCTAATAGTGGTTTATGAGGTTTTTTTAGTTGATTTACCTCCCAGGTCTGACTCAATCTGCTGACAGCAGGGTTGCTCATCCCCATAATGATGGCAAAGAATGAATTCAGGTTCTTAAACTCCCGACAGCTACAGAACAAACAAGCAAACAGTAATCAAATCTCATGCAGATTGCAGATCAAATGCAATACTCACAGGGCTCACAGTCACGCAGTGCCTTGCTGTATGGGAGGAGCAACCCTCAACAGCAGCACCTACTCACTGTGCGGCTATCTTGATGAACTTCTTGAGCAGCTGGACCCTCTTGCTGAGCTGTCCACAGAGGCAGACCTCGGTGACCACCCACAGCTGAACCTGGTTGAACCTCCGCAGGAACAGGTCCAGGTTGGCCGTGGTCCTCCTGAAGCTCTGACGGCCAAACGTGTGGTACAGCAGCTCATGCTGAGCGGAGGAGGGAAGAGACAATATGTAGAGCAGGTTTAGAGTTCACGCAGTATATGTATGGGTAGAGTGTGGCCACTATGAGCCTCTCGTTAAGGCCTGACAGATATATAATATATCCATATTACCAGCAAATATTGGCCTCTTACATGTATCTGTATATAGAATATCTAGCATATATTTCATTTATATTTAAACCCAGTGTAAATAAGTGTGAGAGGATGATTCATTTATGGTATATTTCATAATAATCAATCTGAATGGTCAGAATTGCCAGAAATTTGAGGGATTTTCTTTTTCAATTTTTTCAATTTTTTATTTTGTGTCAGATAATTTGGTGGACGCTTTCATCCAAAGCACTGTACAGTATCATCATTGCATACACACTCACCCCTCTATAAATTGTCTGTTTTACCGGATGTTGTTCATTTTCCACCCTAATTATTAATTTCAGTATCGGACCCCAATTCCATAGTTTGTTTTTATTGTGTGCGTGTCCATAGTCTACCTCATGTACACAGCTGAAGAGCTCCCAGTCAAACAGGGTCATCTGATAGGCCAGATCCTTGGAACTCATCAGCTCAAAACTGGACATGGAGCCTGCTGAAGGGCCCTCCTGGTCTGGAAGAGAGGTCTGACACACACACGCACAGCAAAGAATGCCCTCTTGAGTCTTATTTCTATATGTAATAGCACCTTGTACAATGTGAACGGGTGAAGTGTTGGTCTCTCACCAGGGCATTGAGCTGGTCTCGAGGACAGGCAAACAGACGTCCATTGATGCCCAGAGTGGAAAACACGGACACGTCGTTAGGCTTCAGGATTTGTTTTTCTGTAACAAGAATGGACCCGGTTGACTGCCCAGATACACGGAGACAGTAACTAAAGACCCACTCCCCCAGCCAGCAGGTCTGTGCCTTATATAAAAGTCTAATAGAACAAATCGGTTTCAATTTTAAAATTATATTTCACTTTGTTCAGACATTTTTAGTGCATACCTCAACTCAAGAAGCAATTTGTTCCGTTTACAGATATTGATATTGAGAGCTGGGGGGGAAAGCACTAATGCAGGATGATGATGGTGAATCCACTGGGCATCTAATGTTGCAGGTTGACTGCTCCTAAACTCCTATAAAAATGTTTTTCTATTGCTAATGTGAATACATGAAAATGAATTTGATTGGTTCCTCACCACCTGCGGAGCTGAGGTGGACCAATAGCAGCTCGTCGCTGGTGCCCAGTTTGTCAGCCACAGCACTGACCACCTCCCTCCCCAACGCTGCCACGGTAACCCGGATAGTGGTGTAGGTGTGGTCACTGCAGTACACCTTCAAAAGGACTAGACATACACACACACACACACACACACACCAACTTACTGTCATCTTGGTTCCTAATAGGCTGTTTCTTCTGCAGCCTCTCCTCTCCATTGCTGAACTGCCGTATGAGGGACTTCTGTTGAATCAGTTTGGACAGTGTGTGGTCAGCATCCACACACTGTAATACAGTAAAATATAAATGTAAAATATACTATAGCATTGTAGAAAAACAATAGTCGGTGCATACCTTTTTTGTGGATTTGGCTTCTTCTGAACTATAAAGTGTAAAAAAAAAGTGCAGAAACAAAAATAATACAATAAATAAATGAGATTGCGGTTCTGTGTACGTGTAACACTTGGCAGTTGGAAAACATACTGCAGTTTGACGACTTTCTCCAGGTCAGGAACAAAGTCTTTCAGAGCTCTCAGCATCCTTGAATCGTTGGCTACGCTTCCATACAACTCCTACAGACATACCGAGAGAGAAGCACACTCAGACCAGTCAGCATGCATACTCCAAGTGCATTTGTGTGCGAGTGTGGGCGACTGCCTGCATTTGAACGCTTACTTATGCTTACCTCCAGGAAAGAGAGTGCGGCGGGCTCCTCCTGCAGCAGGAATGTGTGTGCGTTAGCCCAGCGCAGGGCCAAAGTGAGGGCCCTCCTCTTAGTGTTGACCGCATACTCCAGCCTCTCCTGCTCAGAGCCAGGCGGAGACGCCGCATGGTAGGTACACAAAGGGTTAAAGAGAAACATGGACAGGTTTTACATGATTCAACCAAACCAAAGATGTGGGCTGTGCTGAGCTGTTGCACTAGAGTAACTAGGATCATGTGAAAAGGCCTTCACCGCTGTGGTGTGAAGGGGATAGTAAGCATTGTTTATTAGTGTTGGAAGGTCATCCACTGCTTTAGTTCATCCACAACAAGTTGACAAGTTGTTCTGAGATGTAGTTCTACAATGCACTTTAAGAATGGGGTGTTGTGCCTAATAACCTGGTGTCAGAGAAAGGACTGACAGTTTAGACCGAGAAAGGAAAGGAAAATACCACCTATCAAGGCAGAGAGAGAGAGCGAGAGGCAGAAAGGATATTGTGCCATGAGTAGAGGGCACAGTTGGCTGTTGGGCATGAAGACACAGTGCATGAGGACAAAGTCATCCACCGCTGGGTCTGACAGACGAAAAGAGAAACAGACAGCAAAAAGGAAGAGAGTCAGGGGGGAAAGTGGAAACAGAGTGTACAAAAATAAAAGGTTCAAAATTAAAAATCCATCTATCCACCCATCCATCATTCACAACAACATATTTGATGTATCTTATGTAATATCTACGCTATATTATTCTGCCATGCCTTGCTTTCATGTTTCATATGAGGGATGCAGCAGAGGGTAAACGCCACCTCAACTCAGTTTGACCACCTTTTCATTTATGGAATGCAGATAGTATTAAACTCTTAAATCACTCTGCCTTTTATTGCAGTTTGGATAGTCTTTTGAGCTTCTTTTTTTTTTTTTTTTTAACTCTGAATCTATTCACACACCTATCTATCTAACCAGACGTCTATCCTACTATTTACATCCCTCCATAAGGTCATTCTCTTTGTCTACCTGGTTCACTGTGATGAGTGTCCATCCTCATGGTCTCCAGGAAGTGTTCAAGAATCTTCTCTGGGGTTCCTGATATCACAGTGTACCTGAGAAAGGCAAGAGGATGTGAAGAGTTACATTGAGAAATCCTATGAATCAATATTTGATAGAATAACAGGTGGCTGGTATTCATTGCTCAGTATTTTTCAGTACCCAAACACACGTACTTGATGCTTCCCAGGGTGGAGGCACGAGGACTCTTTTCTAACACCAGCACAGGCTGCTCGTGCTCTTTCAGACGCACTGTATTGGCTTCCACATCCTGAAATTACAACACAATGTGCACACACACACACACACACACATACACACACATACAATCAGGTGCATTATTAGCACATACTATAAAGGCATTTGAGATGGGATGTAATACAGCTCCTCTGTCAGAGGAGGGAGACAAACATTGCAGTCAGCCAGCACTGCCAGCCATACATGTCTATCGTGATGCTTGCCTTGAGACAGCCTTCTTTTCCCTCAGTTTATAAGGAGAGTGTCTCACAAAGAAGTCACAAATCAACGCAGGTAAACCCAGATAGAGCTTAGAGCTGACTTTACTCTTGGTCTGAAAAATGGAATCCTGCTAAACCCAAAACTGAACTGAGGCTGAGGGGTGAACTTTTTATAAACCCAAACCCAACTACAGCTCTGAGATGGCAATAACAATATTTTTGAACCTCAGGGGGTAAGTAAAGAGATTCAGGCCGACCCAGCCTTTAACTGGGTCCCATCAGGGCTAGATCTAAATGTGCAGCTCTCGTCCACCTACCCTGAGTATCCTGTTGAAGTCTTCCTTGTCAACACGAAGGAAGTGGCAGTTGTCCTCTCTCAGGACAATAGAGGCAGCACGAGGAGAATCTGTCACCAGAGCCAACTTCCCAAAGTCATCACCCTCGTGGAGTGTACACACTACTCCCTGAGACACACACACACAGGGACACACACAGACACACACACAGGTAAAAAATTCAAACAAAATCACTGTTTGATATCCAAGTCCTCAGGAAAAATCAGAAAATGGCAATCCTCACATGGATGAGGATTGGGATGAATCACCTGTGTAGGTCTGTGTGTGCAGTGCTTGCAAGTATGCGTGCATTTCCATGTGTGCTTTTAAGTGTACACGTGTGAATCCATGTGTGTGCATGCACATATGAACATGTACAGTATGTCTGCCTGAAGAGCATGTGTGAGGCAGTGTGTGGCTGTATCTGTGTGAATGTGTGTGCACATTCCCTGAAGCCATTTATTCATAGCGATGAGTCACGACGAGCTGGGCAGGGTTTACTAAAGTCTCGCTGGTGTTTCCCAGGCCCGGAGGGCTGCTACTGCTAGTCTGCTCCACAGAGACTGACAGAGGCTGCAATATACTACACATTTTAATCCATTATATACAGATGAAATGTCATCAAATGGAGCAGAAAACCATATGAATGGTGATGTATGAAGCAATGAAACCCAAGGATGGATGCATTCCTGCATGCAAGCTGTCTCTCTCACACACATACACACACCTTGCCATAGATAACCACGTTGACAGAGCCCTTCTGGATGATGTACCACGATGTGCCCTCCTCTCCTTGGTTGAACACTAGAAGATAGACATGCACACAATAATGGACACACATATTAACCCTGATCTCCCACATACACCCACACAAATGAAATTTTTTTTACATTTTCTAATAATCTGTACACCTACACACGGTTCCAGCTTTGGCATGCGACTCAAATATCAGGACGCTCGCCAGTTCCCTCTTCACCTACAAACCAGAATACACCACATCACAACTAAATAGGAGCAAGAGCAGTTACAGGCACAGATCGGGTTTTAATTTTATTATGTTATTTAAAATGAATTGGGAGTCCTTAGAGTCCATCCAAAATACCTTGGCACCACAGCTCTGGTTTTTGAGATTTTAATGTGCTAACTAGCATCCGTTAGCAACTTGTTAACAATGATTGCGGAAATGAATGGAGCTGATAATATGCCACTGAAAAATTGCATTCTGTGTGGTAATCTCTGTTGTGAAGCAGTAAACACGTGCAATGTGCTGCATGGGATGTTTCATTACTGTGGTAATGTAATGTGATACAATTGTCTTTTTGCTTGCCTCCCTCCAGGGATCTCAGGAGGATCAGCTACACACCAACGCCTCTAGAGCTGGGAGAGATTCAGTGTCAGACTCGAGGACACTTTGATGTGGCAGTTACTTACAGACACAGGGCAGATTCAGAAAACTGGTGTGTCCCCCTGTGAGGATTAAGAGGATTTCTAACAATGACTAGCACTCCTCCCTCTCATCTCAAAAACCAAACACTGAGTGCTTTTTGGCTGGACTTCAAGGAGCCGCAGTAGCCTTCTTAGAAACACATCCTGTCGCTTTAACAGAGAAATTGGCTAGCTGACTCACAGTGTTGGAGAGGTGAGCTAAGGCCTTGATGTGAAGCAGCTCGTCATAGATGATCTCTAGGTCATCCCCTGTCCTCTGACCAGGCCTGGGGACAATAATGAGAAGCACATGGACACACTGCATCGCATTCAAGATTTCATGCATCAATATATTAGAGGGGAAATGACTTATTCAAATGCTAGACGAAAGTGTTGTCACTGGCTGTTTTTTACAAATGCTAGTACAAACGTTACAAATGTTGCTTAGTGCTTTCACATGGTTCAATTTGCCAGCTGTCAAGCTTAATCCCAGTCGGAATCACAGTGGAGTAGAGTGGTAAATTATGTATCAAAAGCAGTAAGAGGATGAAATAATGAAATATGCTCATAGCAAGTTGCTGCACTGTACACAGGCCTGTAGAGTACAAATAGCAGTTAGCATGATTTATTTGACAAGCATATATTTAGAAAAGAACATTTGTAGTATATTAAAAAGAAAGTCAAAATGAAAAATACTTATTGGTGCAGTCTCTTGTTCAGTGCTTTAGTAGTGTGCGTTACTAACGATTTCCGGAGGATCATGCGCATCAGTGCGTCAGGGCCAATCTGAGCCAAGAAGAGGATGGTCTCTGGCAACTCTTCTTCACTCTCCCTCTTCTCCTCCTCGCTAGGCAACGGCGTGTCCTCCTCCTCATCGTCAAGGAAACGGTAGAACAGGTACTTGTCCTGGAAACCCAGCTCTTGGTCCACTGGAGATTAGATGAACATACATGGTCAAAACACCCCCACATAGACATACACACACACCTCTTGAATTTCATTTTGAGATTGTGATTAGATATACATTTGATCTTCACGCTCAAACTCCCAATCAAATTCCCTCTCAGACTGATCATACTGACACACTCTCACTCTCAAGGAAATTAGATTCTGTCTTTATCAGTCTTAGTTACCATGGTTGAGTACCCCTTCCTCCAGAAGTGCCTGCCACATCCCAACAGCATGGGACCGTGTGTGAACACAGGCACTCTGCTGCACCAGCCAATCCACCAGCTCTGTCCCTACACAACATTGTCTTGGACACACACACACACATAAATATCATCCATCATACTCAGAATATGAAAAGCATGAGACAATAAAATAGTAACCAATATCTATATGAACATAAATACACAGAAATTCTCCCTTGCATATGCACACATTTTCGTGCAAACACACACAGATGGACAAACATGTGCACACCTGTATGTCTTGAGGTGGTATTTCCTGTCTCGGATCATGTGCGGGGCTCTGGAGAGGATGGCGTTGCGGAGGACCTTTCCCCCTCTCTGCAGCTTCTCTGAGGGAACCTAGAGAACACACAGGAACACCAGGGTGGTATGGTAAAGACGATGGTAAAGCTATTTGGATGGACTTACCTGTTATACATCAGAATCAGACCTACTTTTATCCACCACAAGAAATCTCACTTTTGGAATTTGACTTGGTGTAAACATTACACAGACATCACACGTTATACAAGATACACAGTTAGACTGGACATCACGTACAGTGCAAGAAGGACAAGTGGGCAAACACTGATCACAACAATAGTGTGCGCTATTGTGTCTTTAATTGCTGTACTGGGACCGGTCTACTTGTCCTTGGTGCACTGTAGACCTTGTTGCACTGGAGTTATATAACCATCAAATACACAAAAATATAAGCTAGAACCAAGAAATGAAATTGAACATGAAGATGAAAGCACAGAGGATCATTAATACATGGTGAATTTTTCTGACTCAGAATCAATTCTATAAATCCTGATATCAATACTTGTAACCCCTGCTGTTTTACAGAGGAGCTGGTTTCATGCAGGTATCACTCTAGTGGTCACTTCACTGCAGCTAGTATGGAGGCCCCACTTGACCAAACTATCTCAACAATAATTATGGGTGCCATTAAGACAGTGCCAACAAATGGACATGGTTTTTGAGCTGTTAACATATGTATGACTTCTACATGGTAAACCCTTTCAATACTGGACATAAATTCAACATTGCAGATATATTTCAGCAAGCCGCCTTCAGAGCTAAACTAATTTATTTGTATCACCCTGCTGCCCACCGCAGGGAGGCTGATCGGCTGGCTTCCTGCAGCCTTAACAACCTAGAGCTGAACACTCTAAAGACTGTAGAGATGTAGCCTGATAGTGGATTGCTGTGTCTGTTTTTTAATGCACCAACATCACCAAGTCAAATTCCTTGTATGAGCGAATGTACTTGGCCAATAAATTTGATTCTGATTCTAATTCTGGGTTCTGATTCTCCTTTGGTTGAAAATTTCAGCTCTGCCGCACTGCCTGATCCACCTCGATTGGTGACGAAATACCGAAGGTTTAGGGGTAGTATGAGCTGAGTGGGCAGAAATTTAAAAAAATGCTGACAGTCCTGACTGGAGATGGGCAGAGACAGTGACCACCTCAAAAGACCCTCTGCCGCAAAAGTGCCCGAGACTCGGCGTCACTCTTCCTTGTGTAATGTTGGTTAGCTCGTATCTCCACTGTGTTGTCAAATGGATGTCAGAGGTGCGCACCCCCTGGTTTTCAAGATACACACACTTCTTCACTCACTCTCACCACTGAAATTGGCATTTGTCAGAAGTATCTGCTGGGCAGAGACAGGATGAAACTGTGGATTTCATTACTGTTTACTCAAAAAGATCTGAGCATTTTCAGCGTGTATCTTTCAAGTTATTTAAGTTCACTATAGCACACATCCTCATTGTTCACCTTTAATTTGCCTAATAAAGAGAAATAGAAATACTTTGTCTCCTAATCCATATCAATAATACACATAACCATGCCTCACAATACTAAAACATACACAAAGCATAGTTGTATGAATTCACTGCAAATTTCAGGCATATATACTTTATATAATACTGATGCAGTGTGAGGTGTTGAATCAAATTGTATCACATCATATCGTGAGCCATAGTATCAATATCAATGATTTAATATTGATACTATAGCTTTGGTCTTTGACAATACCCAGACAAAATATGTGGACAGCCTCTGATCAAATGACATCAAACCTGCTCTTTCAGAATACACTCAATGCAAAACCAGTAATACCATATCAGACACTGCTGTCATGGCAACGGTGTAGCTGTCACCACTGATGATGGAACGAGCGTGAATGAAGAAGAAGAAAGTAACACACGCACGCGCATACAGAGCACACCTGCGACTCATTCATGTACACACAGACGACGACAGACAGAAAGACAGGACAGATGTACGCCCGCACACACACACACACACACGCTCATACACACACACACGCAGACAGCTGCTGTTCAACAACAAAGGAAGGCATGCTAATTGGGCAGATGGCACCTTTCTTCTGTGTGCATGCATTACCTGGTATTACCATAACTACTGAAGATCACATCTGTGAGTCATCGCTCGTCTCTGCTCTGCTCAACACACACCGCCAGTATCCATTCTGGCACTCTGGTTCATTCACAAACATGAAAGTATGCAGTGCTGCATGATTTTTATGATGCTGTGGTCCAATGTGCTGTGGTCTTCTCTACATTGTCAACACACAGTATATATTTGTCTGGCTGTTAAAATATCAAGTACCTCTATTTTAAGTATTTGAAACCCATTCATCTACTTCTTTGGCCAGCTATACAAAAAAAGAATATATTGCTCAACCCTCCGTGCCCCGCTCTCAGAGATATTTTGAGACAAGTAAAGAGGAGGAGATGCATCAAGACCTTTTAGATCCAATATGTGAGCTGGAGTGAGTATTTACCTTGTTGTGAGTCTTGTTCATGAGGCCGACAGAGTCAGAGTTCAAGCTGTCTTTGTCGGCGAGTCCTGAGGGAAAGGTATCGTCAGACTGGTTGATTTAGACGTTTGACAGGACTCTTCCTTCATACAAACCATATCAACATATAAGCCCTTTAGTTTCTGACCTGCTTTGCTACATTCATTATTATTTATTATGTTTGCTGTGGTTTTATGCACAGATAAAGCTAAAATAGATGTAATAAATCATATTATATTATTATTATTATTATTATTATTATTATTATTATTATATTTACAGTAATGTTTTTATGTTTGTTCGAAGGTGTGTGTGTTTGTGTGTGTGTGTCTACTCACTGTCGTTGTTGGATCCACTCTCCATAGCTCCATAAGGAGGGGCCAGTAGTCCAGCCATGCTCTGACGATACTTCTACAAGACACACACACACACACACACACTGAAACACACAGAGGCACACACACACACACAAAGTGTTACTTTCAAACACACACTGCGAGCATCCCTCAACACAAAGCCCTTTGTACAACCAAGATCATTTACATGCAGAACAACTAACATTATATAACATAACACACACACACACACACACACACACACACTACTGCATTGAAAATAGAGTTAATGAGGACAGCAAAAACAGAAAACAGGAAAACAGATGTTGTTCGTATAGCTGAGTAAGTAAACAATAAACTGTGTTAGCATTTCTATAGTTGAGACACACGTAACACACACCATTTCTTCCACGTGAATGTGTCTAGGGTTAGGTCGTTTTGAACCTGCATGTCTGTCTGGTCTCCTGCTTTTAAATCATTAC
>CABFOQ010021161.1:1475-15138 GCA_900660455.1 Gephyroberyx darwinii
GTGCTGTTGCTGGGTTGTGGGGCCCTGCGGTGTGATATTGAACATGTTGTAAAAGACTCACGCCCCACACATTAGAACTGGTAACACCAAGAGAGAGAGAGAGCAAGTGAGAAAGGGAGAGGATGAGAGAGAGAGAGAGAGAGAGAGAGAGAGAGAGAGAGACAGACAGTGTATGTGTCCGAGTGCTGAATTACTGCAGGGCTGTCTGGGGCAGCGGTGCAGAGAGGACAGAAAAGAGAAACAAGAGGGAAGGGAAAAACAAGCTTTTCTTTTCTGCTTTAATTTTCCTGTGGGATGTGAGGGGAGGGGAGGCGTTCAGCGTACCCAGATCAATAGAAAAGTTTGTCTCTGTCAATGAAGTGTTGGCTTTGGAATAGAAGATGCACAGGCACATTGAAGACATGCCACTATTCATAGCTGCTCTGCAGAATGATGAAAAAATGTTGGGGAAAAAAAACACAAAGGAAGCTTTCTCTTTTCCAGTGAAGCGTAATGAGAAACTAACACACAAAAAGGCTGCAGCGATGGAGCCAATATACTGTAACAGTGGTGCCAATAATCCTGTTAACAATTGTAGCTATAAGTCACGTATTTAGTTGAACTTTATGACCCCTGCCTTGTTACACACACGCACAATGCGCTTGGTGTAACTTTATACCCACACACACTACCAGCAGATCCACCATTAAAACTGCTGCTGGCTAGGAAAGTGATTTGAAACTCTGAAGATGCTGGAAACTGAGCAAGCACCAACCGAAGAGACATGAAACTGTTACAGACCTACAGAGCATCCTAAAACACCACTGTGGGAACATTACAGCATTGAACCAAGCAGAAAAATGATTTGGTATTTCAAAACAGAAACAAGTGCTTTGAAACATCTGTGAGAGGTAGCTTTCTTTTGGAAGTACACACTGTAAGGTACCGCTCTTTGTTTTTAGATAAAGATGCACAATGGCATTTTTGGCCATGCAGTCGTTTAAAAACAATTGATTCCTCGTGAGCGGAGCAGGGAAAAATAAGTCACCATGTTTTTGCAGGACACGCGTGAGGACACGTGAGCATGCCACCAGCACAAGGGTGGCCAAAGGGTGAATGAGCACGTCCTTGCACTTGATTCATCTTGGCAAGCCGACTGGATTCTCCCTCAGAATCAAGCAGGCGAATTAGCTGCCATTCATATGAGGGGGGGAGCGTTACAACCTCGCCAAACCATGGAAATGGATGCAAAAGAAAAGACAATCATGAAAACAGAATTTGAAAAGTTTTGCTGCATTCATAAACATGGTTGTCTCGTAAACTAGATACTAGAAACTAGACAAATCCACACATTGTCCATTTGAGTAGAAATTACAGCAGGCTCCTGTCTGTGGGAGAGCCTTACCCTGTGGTATGCTATGATATGACCCATAAAACTTCAGTCTCAGGGAGTCAAACCATGATTTGATATCATAAATATTTAGTGTATGTGGGAGCAAATAATCACAGAAAAAACATGAACTGTTACTTGTTGTTGGATATACATTTTTGAACGAGAGGCTTTGGTTTGGTTTTACACAGCATGGTGAAGGGGGGATGGAAAAGGGAAGAGAGAGGTGTAAGAATATTGTACAAACTATATTAACACCCATGTAGGTGCTGAAGACGGATGGATTCCCAGCACACTGTATTTGCCCATGTAGCCAAATCTCACAAAAAAAGTACAATGGGTGCAGACAGAATTCGACTTGGTTAACTGGTGCAGAGACATTACAGGACAGTTACATAACGCATGTCTTTCCTTCCCTGTGCAGCAGTGTGGTTTAGTGAAGACACTGCCCATCAGCTGGAGGACCTGCATTCAAGCATTCAAGTGTCGACGAGCATCCACCAAGCTGAAGCGCTCTTGAGCAACACACTGAATATCCTACCAGCTCCAGGGACACTTTTCTGTAGCTGACTCTTTCTGTAGCTGTAGCTTTCTTCTTATATATTATCTTCATCCTGGTGCGAGGCCATGTACTGCCAAAACAAGAGCGTGAACGGCATTGCTTTTCTTGGTTTTTCAAATGCAGCGGTGGTGTTTTTAGCTGCTCTTGTCTCCACGCCGCCTGAAGACTTGATTTGAACTCGAGCTTGAGTGCAACTCATTATTGCAACGTCACAGAGGTGGGGAAAGTATTGGATGATACAAAATTCAATTTACAAGAAACAACCTTGAGGTAAAATGCAGAGGCTGATTTTATACGTCAGTGAATTAAAATGCCACCCTCTATATTCTTTCAATGTCTCTCTTTCTCCATTTTCCTTAATTCTGTGAAGCCGAGGGTTTAGTGGAGTGAGATTTGATTATCAAGCTCTCTCTGACACAGGGAATAGACATTCACCTCATCTCTCCTGTAGGTCGGCCTTCGTTCCCCTCATCTCTCCATTCCCTTTATACCCCCTCTCCCTCTGGCTGTCTTTCAGCTCAATTTTCTCTTCTCTTCTTTTCTCTTCTCTTCTCCTGTCTTCTCTACTTCTCTCTTGTCTGCGTTACACAGGGAATCGATAAGCCCAGCGTCAACATTATAACAACATTATATCAACTCTGTCAGTGCATAGGCGGGCCGATCGTTACCGCGAAGATGAGCGCTTGCTGGATCAGTTTGGGCTGGAGCAGCATTCTGATTGGCAGAGAGTGCAGCATTGATTTATCTATTACGGAGAGGAGATAGCATTAGTGTTTATCACACAGACTGTATATGCTGCCAGGAACAACTTAGGGAGATAGTTGGTGTGTTTGTGAGTGTGTGTACAGTAGGTGTGTGTGTGTGTGTGAGAGGGAGTAGGCCTAGGTATGTATGTGGGATTGTGTGTGTGAGTAATGGTTTTAACACAGTGAGGAAACGCCAAGGCAGATCCAGCAGAATGAAGCAGGAAATGGGATTTCCTTCCTGTGGCAGGTTCAAAGGTCACAGTGGACAGGCAGAGTTATATAGTTCCTGTGCTGATGGGACCAATGTCGACCTAATCGTGTTTTTAGATGTGATATATGTGTTAAGGGGTGGCAGGAAGGAAAAGTGCAGATGAGAGGAAAATAGATGATAAGGATGATACAAAACATGGGGAACAGAGAAAGTGATTTGAAAGTGAAAAAACACACATTCAAGCCTGTAACCAGTGTTACTGCAATGTTCTGCGTGTGTGCCTATTTTTGAAAAAATTGAGCAAGGAAAGTGAGAAACAGAAACAGGAGAGGGTGGGAGGGAAGCGGTTGGGTGGAGCAGGTCCATCTAAGTAATTTAAACAGTCCAGCTCTACCTCTTCCCTCTCCACTCTCTCCGCTCAATCCACTCTCACCACTCGCTCCAAGCATTACGTAAGCTAAGTGCCCAACCATGAGCAGATGAGAGGCCAAATCCAATCTGCTAAAAAGCAGCAACTCAACTCCAGAGTCATACGGCCACCATCCACCACTTGACCCAAATCTGACGCTGCAGAGCTACAGTTGGGCTGCGGCTCAACATGTCTAAGTGGATGTTTTTGTTCTTTAGCTGCGTGTTTTTCTGCTATGTGTGTGTGTATTTATTTCGAGGACAGGAAGTGAGCCTGTGTGTAAAAACATCGCCAAGCCTGTGTTTGTATGTCGGCATGTGTGCGAGTGTGTGTGTATGAACAAGCTTATACGCGCGTCCCAGTTATCCGTTGCTAAGCTTATTCATGCCTGCCCTGCATTCAGCTCCGTGTCTGTCTGAGTTCACTTTCAGGATTAGAGACTGGTGTTCTCCTAGCATCGAACGCCCTTCCTTACATTAACCCGGGTTCCCATCTTCTTCAGCCAAGCCCCCGGCCCGGACCTCTGCACCCAGAGAGCACCATCACAGTCGGCTAGATTACTGAGCCGTAATTATGTTGCATCGCCTGCAACAGATTTGGACCAATGGACAACACTGCCCTACATTCACAAAACATGGCCTAAATATTGTGGCTTTATTACATACTGCTAACAACAGATGAAAACATTTGAAAGCCACTGAAATGAGAGACAGCACCATAGTAACAAACCAAATGTCAGGGATGTACTGAAAGTTCATTACATTTGAATTTGATGATGATATATTGTTGAGTTGAGATTTCAGCTGAGGTCTAATATCTAAGAAATCACATTCAGAATGGTCTTTTGCATTGTTTGAACACTAGAGCGCAAGGCTAGCAAGTGAGGACGCGCCATCATCTGCTGTGTGGCAGCATTTTGGATTTCCAGTTAAGGAAGAAAACAGTCAACTGCCAACTGACAAGACGAAGACTATTTGCAGGTGTTGTAAGAGAGCGTTATTTTTGTTTTCCCTCAGTCATGATTGTCTTCATTCGGATTTTGCTCAAAATATTGTGATATTATCAAACTGTGAACCAAGTATGCAGTAGGTATAGTATCCATGGTTTCATTTCCGTTCTGTCAACACACGCTGACAAATGAAGTATTGGAAAAGACTGACTATATTTCTCTTTACTTTCTCATTCTTGTTACCGAGAATTCTTCAGTGGATTCATTTTAGCTCTGCTTCAAAGAACATATGCAGAAAAACTCCCAAATGGGATTTTCATTTGGGTAGAAAACACAACAAACAACCACGAGAACAAAGAAGGGAAACTTCTGCAAATTCAAGCTTGCAGACGTTTTTCAGAAAGAACAGAGGAAGCTTAGAAAGCCTTGCTTTCCTCCCCAAAAATGTTGAGGGTCAAGAGAAGGAAACTGTGAGAGAAAAAGAGAAAATGTGTGTGTGTGTGTGTTCTTGATGTTCGTGAGGTCAAGCTTCAATCATCTACGATAAAGAGATGTTTGAAGGTGGTTTTGCATGGCGAGTCATTTAATACCAACAAAGTGGAGGTGAAGGAGAAATGTATGATAGTGTACGTGTTGTGGCAGACTGCCAGACGGGAGACGATCGCCTCACCAAGGAGACATAAGAGTGGATTCCTCATGAAGCCCATCCAGGGAGGCTGCTGAAGGTTCTCCTTGAAGGTTTGATTTCTGAGGATAAGCTTAAGTTGTATTTGAGTAAATGATTGGTAAAGGTTGGTAAAAGGTAAAGGTTTTCTCCCTGAATCCTGCCTGTAGTGTGATCTGTGCCAGGAAACTGCCCTCAGATTGGATTTGTGACACCTGACCTTTGCCCTGAGGTGCCACAGTGTGAATGTAGGGGGGTAGATGTGTCTTATGAACTATCTTACATGGTGTGTCTGCATATGGTATAGCACAGTTTTATCTTATCTTTTAAGAGATGCTGTCAATATTTAGCTGCATATAGCTATTAAACATGCCCTCTATCGCTTGCTTTTTCCTCCCAATCTCTTCCCTCTACGTTCCCTCACTTCTGGTCTCTCTCTACTAGTTTCCTGTTTTCTCTCACTCTCTTTTATCCTCTTGGTTCCTGCAAAATAACTTCTCATTTCCGCAACATCTCCTTCTGTCCCTCTTTTCTGCCTGTTTTTATTTTGAACAGATAAAAGCGCCGTCGATCTCTGACAAGGCGCATTTCGTTCCTTCCTCCTCCTCAGAGAGGAAGTGAGTGAGTGACAGAGAGAGGAGAAAGCTGATGTATGCAGGTGCAAAAGTTCACTATGTTTACGGAGGCTTTGATCAGCTGAGTACCTGTCTGCAGCCCTCAGGGGCGCTGCAGTTCATAAGGTCAGCTTTGTAATGATTTGTACCTTATTCACAATACAGGTGAAACATTATTACATTTTGTTACAATAAACCAGCTGTCATCCAAAACATCTTTGAAAATTTGAAGAGTTTCATGCCACAAAGAGATATCCACCTTTGCGGAAAAGTGACACCTGATGCTTTTTAATGGATAGCAGGAAAGTTTGGTCCTTGGTTGACAAAACATTTTTAAAGAATGGATCTGCCATCAGAGAATAGAGAATATTTTTTTATCATGGCCTAATTTGATGGCAGGTTGGCTGAGTAACAAAGATAGCAGATTAATAGGCCTTCTATTAAAAGGTGAAGTACATGCACAGTAGCGCCAGGAAGAGGCAGAGGATGTAGAAAGAAATGCCTCCTCGTGTCTCAACAGGGGCTGCAGGATGGAAGTGGGTGGAGGTGGACGGGTGGCGACGGGCAGGAGAGGAGGGAGCGGCATCCCTGACACGGAACTGCAGTCTGTTTGGATTACATCACATACATCTTTCAGAGCCATTACCACTCTGACTGGGGAGAAAGAGGGGGTGGTAGCGGAGGGAGGTGAGGGAGGGAGTATAGAGAGCCAGAGGTAGAGAGAGGTTGAAAAAAATGGAAAAAGAGACTGTGTGGGAGAGAATAGAGAGGTGGAGTTGGAGGGAAGTAGGGCGACGTGGCAGAGCTCTATTTATTACGGTGCCCCTTTCTCTCTCTCAGAAAGAGCCCAGGAGCTGATGGCAGTGTGAAATATCCAGAGAGGGACCAGGAGCAGAAACAGCGGCTCGCTGTGACGTAACGGAGCTGCAATGCTGGAACGACGCCCACAGGACTCCCAGCTCCGCTCAAGGCCTTGTTTGCGTGGCCAACTTTGACACTTATTTCCAAAGTTACGAAAACAATGAGCCAAATTTAGACCTGGAAGAGCTTGTTTCCTGAGAAACAACTTCCAAAAATATCTCGTCTGTCTTGCCAGATTGTTTCGTGTATTAATGATTTCTACACAATATTTCAAACAGACAATAAAATGAATGTTTATTAATGTGAACCTTAAAAATAGGTTTGTGCCTGTAGATAAAAGGAAGGTATTATATTAACAGACACCTCTCTGTGGACACTGCCACCCTCTGGCGCTCCTTAATCACACTCTACCTCCATCACCCCTCCTTCACATCATCTCTCCCTCCCTCCATCTCTTACCTCCTCTAGAAGGACTTTTGCCATTACCCCTATGCATTCCCTGCCTCTCATCTTCCACTGCTAAACCCAAGTCTTGTCTTTCACCCCCTGGCACCCCTTAATCAAACTCTACCTCCGATGACTCTCTCCTCTGTTTCCATCCCAGAATCATTCAATCTTTTCCTCTCTCATCCAGTCAAATTCACCATGGTCCTTCTACACCCCTGTCCCAACGGTCCCTGGTTTTAGTATGTCCTGGGGCAGACAGAGGAGAATGTGTGTACTGTGTGTGTGTGTGAGAGTGTGTGTGTGTCTGCATGTGTGTGGATGGGCTGTAACATTATGGATGACTTCATTTAGGGGGTCTATTAACAGAGCATGTCCCTGGGCTGTAGACCTTTCACAGGAACCCTCCCTGGAGAGACAGCAAACAGAGAAAAAAAAAATAGAATGGAAATTGTGGCGGGGGCAGGCAGAGGAGATGTCACCGAATGTGTGATGTCTGTTTGTGTACAATTTAAAAGTCAGATTTCATAACTGTGCCATTATTTCCCCCAAAGAAATAAAGCACTGCGGAGAGTCCCAGGATGCTGAATCACAGTGGTGCTGTAGAAAGGTCTAATATATATCCACACTATAGGATATAACCTTGTGCGCACACACAAACACACCCACACACTGAGGGAGACTGCTGTAGGAAATAACCTTGTAAGTGCAAACACACGTGACCACACATAGTACATGCACAGTATACACAAATACTCGCTGTGTGTGTTTGGGGGAGAGACAGAAAGAGGCGGTACATGATGTATCAATGAACATTATTCTGGTAGACGCGAGCCCCAGCAGTCTCTTTTCATTGTCAGTCTGCCTGCATGAGTGACGATGCTCATAATATCATACTGATGTGTGTGTGTGAGCATCAATCATCTGATCAAGAGTGAAAACACACATACAAAAATGCATGGAGCAAAGCTTGCAACCCCTCTTCAGATACAGAGTGTTTCCTCGGGATGTTTTCGTAGATGTTGGGCCGGTTTTTGGTTCTGAAACACAGGTTGGCTCCGGGGGCCTTTTCTAGGATCAGCTCCAGTCGTCGCTGCAGTTTATTTGGATATTTTTCATTATGATATATGGATGACTGAGCTGTAATTGCAATTGTTATTATTTATGGGCCTGTTTATATTTATAATTCTCCAGCTGTGGAGGGACACTGCAGCTAAAGGAATGCAAAGAAAACACAGATACACACCTCAAAGTTCACATAGTGGACTGACTGGTTTCAGTGGTTTATCAATGTCCCCTATTGCGAGTAAGATTGAAGTATTGTTTAACCAAGCAGGCTGTAAAGCATGTTGCATGCATTATACCAAGAGACAGGTTAATGGTCCAGGCCCGTCCTACACTCCTGATCACTACACCTCACAGTAGAGTACACCAACACTGACAAACTGGAAAGGGTGAGAGCGGGAGTGAGAGAGAGGTGTTATTTTGACAGAGACTGTGTGATATGTGTTTGACAGACAAAGGGAGAAAAGGGAGAGATGGAGGGAGAGGTCCTTTTATTCCTAAGAGAAATGCAGATGTGGATGTAAAGCAAGAAAACGACAAGGACAAGGATGCTCAAACAGGAGGAAAACAGGATTTGGGTGAAGACAGAAAGGAGAGCGCAGTGCAGGATGAATGAAGAGAAGGGCTGGAGGCAAAACATAGTACATACCTTCACATACACATTTCCCCACCTCCAGCTGTGAGACAGCCAGCCAGTGGGTTCGGTGTGAGGGTATAGGCAACGAACAGGAGCGAGTGATGTGTCTGAGGAGAAATGATGTGAAAGTAGAGAGTAAAGACGGAGATGGAGTCTGACAGGAAATAGAGAAAAACTGGATCTCTGAAATATCAATACATAAAACATATAGTATTACCACACATATCCACACACAGGCCACACGCACTGGGGTGGGTGGTGATGGGAGGGGGGGGTAAATGAGAATCGATAGACTTAAAGAAAGAGAAGAATGCCCCTCTCCCACTGCATTGATTCTCAGCTCCCTGGGGGGATAGTCCTGGTGTCCTGGTGTAGCGGGGCTCTGACCTCACACACGACACAGCTTTAATTAAGAGGAAGACCGGCCACATTACTGCTACATGTAAAAAAAGAACGGTCCACGTCTTACATTACAACACTGAGATAGAAATAGAGTGTGATGTTCTCCGCATTTCTAGCTTAATCATCACAGCAGCAATGGAGTTGAATCCTAACTGGAAGTAAAATTTGTGTCCAAGGCTTAACAAGTAATTAACTGTTGAGATTGTTTTTTTCCCCCCATCTATTACAGATTCCACTGGCTGAGCTGTTTCGCCATACCTAGATCTCTGATATGCCTCGACTTAGAAAGAAGCCAAAGCCTCACTATTGGAATTGATGAAACAGTACAGTAGCTGCAGGTACAAGTGCGGGGGGAAGGCTGACCATTGGTTGAGAGACAGAAAGAGACAACCAGCGGCACCCTTGCCGACATATACCCCTCTGGTTTGTCAGTAGGTGGAGGAGACTGGAGGCGGTGATGCTGCTTTGAGTTTGGTTTTGTAAATTGATGGTACTTCTTGGAAAGGGAAATAAAAGCTTGTTTATTTGTTGAACTTTACCCCCTTTGGCCATGTTCCTGTGTCCAAGACCTGTGAAGGCTGTTGCTCTGCTCTACCCACAATCCTTCACTCTGAAAGCTAACCCCTGACCCTTCCAACTGCTGATGCACTGACCACCACCTAATTGGCTGAATATTGTGGACAGTAACAGCAACATAGCATGGTGAGTCACACAGAGGAAGTTTAACACGAGGAACTGGGGAGAGGAAATTACAATGATCTGGTATGTGGACAGCCTCCGACCTCTGACTGGCAATCAGACACACGCACACACACACACACACACACACACACACACACACATTTACACCACTCTGATTGGTTTCTCAGGCAGGAAATGTCAAACCAATTAACAACTTTGGGGGGGTTCTGCTATAGAGACGGTAGACGAAGAGGAAGGAGATGTGCTATAAATGTCACCTCTGCTTCGGCCTCATTCACAAAACTTTTCTTAAATTCTTCATACATTTTTTGCATTTACGTGCGTACAATAACAACAACATGCTTGATTGATGAAACATGCACGAAACCTCGATTTGAGCGTACCCTCGGTATCAGATCGTTCGGAAATTGCATGCGCGTCATGTGCAAGTAAACCATGACCAAAAGAGGGAAAAAGAGGAACGTTGTGGAGTCGGAAATTGAAGTTTTGCTCCCGTGTGCATGAGAAAAAAACCCAACGTATTTTCAAAAGCGTATGCAGCGGAGTCACAGGAACTGATAAAAGTAAAGCATGGCAAGAAATTATTAATGCTGTCAAAGCTGTTTCAGCAGAAACACACACCGCTGAGGTAAAAAAGAATTCAACATGAAACTATTGCAAAAAACAGAATAAGGAGAAGTAGGTGCGTATTATCAGCCACAGGAGGACGGCAGGGCACTGTGGAGCTATCAAGACAGTTCCTTAGCTGGAGAGACCTCACTGTCAGTTATTATTTAATAATAAATAAGGACAATTCTGAAAATATGCCATTGCAGCCTATTAGGCCTGTTGTTAAGGAGTTGTTAATGTTATGAAGTTATATATAATAATTCTTTCTAAGTGCCTTCCTGCATGTTTCTCATTCTTTCTTCACCAGAGAGGACACGCCCTTTCCATGAACAGTTACAGAATCATTGTTGCGGTGCAGTTGTCCTATTGTCAACACAGTACAGTACAAAGCTGTACCGTAATGAACGAACAAAACAGAACAGAGGCATAAAGGAAGACAATCTCATGTTGACACTGGGGTGTAATGATTCAAATGTCCTCCCTCTGTGCATCCATACACTCTCTCCCTCAATAAACGGACGAAAATGAGAAGCAATAAAAGGATGATATGAAATCATTTTCAAAGGCACTATATTTATTCCCCCTCAGTCTCCCTCATTAAATGGTGCACACTGTTGACGACACACATGGACGCATAGGCATGTGCACACATACAGAAGCTAAGCCATATAAAAATAACAACACAAACACACACACGTACACACACATACGCTTACATGCATGGACACATGCAATCGCACATACACACACACACACACACACACTTTTAAAGGCCTCCCTAAAGGCGATTAGAAGATGGTGCGGCCCTGACACCCTGACTTGTGGTGGGTGCTGCTGGTAATGTCAAGCAGGCTGAGCCTCCTCTGACCCTGCCCTTGCTGCAAATACACCCATTTACATACAAACCTTTCGCTGCAGCCTTAGGCTCCCAGTGCCACGGCCCCCAGGGGCCACTCAAGGCCTAGTCTGGCCCCAGTCATTAGCTAAGTAGGATTGTGCGGTAGGATGTTTATGTATAGCTGTGAGTGCACGTGTTCTTGTGTGGGTATGCCAATGGGTCTATGTGAAGAGTGTGTGTGTGTGTGTGTTTGTATGCTACCATTAATTGCTCATGTAGCCACTAGCCTGCTCAGGACCTGCTGCTTAACTGTGACCCTCAGGGATGAGAGTGACAGTCAGTGGCTAGAGACTCTCAACCTCTACACATTTCTCTCTCATATTCCTGTCTTTGTAAGTTGATGGTACTATATATAAAAAGTTTGTACTTACTCTGGTTTGACTGTAATGCAACCTTCTGGGTGCTTTATAGCAATGAAGGGTAGTTAGACAGCCAAATGAACAAATAATAAATGTCCACACTCTATACAGTTTGAGATGTTCTGGGCAGATAGACACAGAAGCAACTCTCACTCTCTTCCATTTCGGCAGAAAGGTGGTTATTGAGGGTGGCAAAAGTCACTCTGTAAATTGTTAACAAGTTTGGTGATGCCCCCCCTCCACCCTATCCAGACTCTGTCGTGATGAATTGATTGTCAGATGTGTTTGTGTCAGAGGGGCTATGAGGCGTCCCACTGCTGAGTGATTTATGGAGCTAAACTCAGACGGAGAGGCACCGTCTCATGGATGACAGCTCTGCTACAGCCATTTGGTCAAGGGTGGTCGGAGAGGAGCCTGCGTCTCTGTCCGTCTTTCTTTCCGCGCAGTTGTACGTGTGTGTGGTTTTGCGTAGATGGGAGGCTGGATATGTGTGAGTGTGTGCTTACCTGAGTGTGAAGGATGGAGGTTTGAGGTGTATAGGTGTGTGTGAGTGAAAGGGGTTGACAGTGTTGGGTGGTAATTTGTTACAGTAATACGTTGCCTTCCCCAGTATCAAGTAGTGTAAGTGTAAAGTTGTTACTCTGATTATCTACTCTATCTCACATCCTGATTCATTTTTGTAATAATTAGTTGTCCTCTCAGTAGACGCGTCAAAATTCCAGGTGCAAAATTGCAGAAAAGCTAACTTTTTCCAGGTGGAAGTATTCCCACTGCTTTGATTTTATCAAGCACAAGGACGACAAGAACATTGTCATCAATTGTACATTTCTGCACGGGTACAAACAAATCTTTCCACTGCAAATAACACATGTCAAATCCCCTGAAGCATCACAACACCTAACTCGTAATGAAATTTGACAAGCAGAAAGCAAAGACCTTTATAGGGGAAAATTCCAAAGAAAAAAATCCTTAGGGGTATAAATGTATGTGGAAATGAGGAAAACTCATCAGAAAATTAGATACTTAAGTTATTGCCTCTGACTGTGCTGCCGTTTGAACGCCTGCTGTGCTGCGCCGTTCAGTTACCCTGATCACTAGCTGGCTTCTCCTGATTTATGAAGATACAGTAGGAGAGGATGCAAGCGGCGGTTTTGGAGGCCCAACTGAAAGTAATACTATAATGAGTGGTGGAATGATTCACTGTACCTCGGGGAGTAACGAGCGATGAGCAATGAGAAATGTGTTACTTCTTTTGAAGAATGAGCCGAACACCGGTGCTCGGTGAGTTCTGAAATGGGGGGGAAACACGGTGCAGGGAGGATCAGGTGCGCGCGGAGGATAGGTTAGCATAAATCATAGCGTGAATCTCATCGGCCCTCCTCCTCCTCCTCCTCCTCCTCCTACTTCATTTCCTCCACCTCTCGGTTTTGCCAGACACCACTGCCCCTTTTGACCCCAACGTGAACATCATTGTGTCAAATTCTCATCCTCATTAGGCTTAACATACACATGAAAGCATGCGCACGTGCACAAGCACACACACGCGCAAACCAAAGTTGGTTCATTGTAGCAACTTTATGAGCTTTATATGCTGTAATCGGGGAGGATGAGGCGATTATGTCATCGGGTTTACTTTCCATCTGATCAGCAGGAACACCTCTGTCAGCACAGTTCACATTGCACACACACACACACAGACACACACACACACACACTCACAGAGGAAAGGCCTGCTGATTGATTATACTCATAAGTCCTCACCTTGTTCACTTGTGTTTGATATGGTAGCTTTTCCTCGTAAAAGCACTATATATATGTTATGATCATATGTGCTTGACATCATGCCCAATGTGGTGACTTGGAGCAGTAACTGCCAGTCAATACCCATCATGTGCAGTGGTTGCCAACCTCTGGTCAACAACGGACATCTGATAAAGGCTTTAAGGGGATCACTTATCTCAAAGGGCAATATTTGCTTTGTTTAGTCTTTAATATCTTTATTTTTTAAATTTTTTTCCCCGTATCCTCTATCTCTCTCGTTTCTTCTCACACTCTTCACATCAGCTCTTATCTCCTCAAAGTCAGCTTCTTTTTGTTGCTCTGTTCTCTTCTTCTCTCTTTTTCTTCAGGCACTTTATCTTAGTATGCAAGATATAGTCTCA
>CABFOQ010021164.1:1574-13509 GCA_900660455.1 Gephyroberyx darwinii
CATCATGCGGTAAAGCTTTTTCCGCGCCTCCTTCTGTCTCTTTAGCTTGTCCTCCTCCTGTTTCTCCTTCTGCTGCAGGAAGTCCTTGTGCTTGGCGTGCTGCACCATGTGGGCTTTCTTGCGCTTGTAGTTGTGCACCGTGCTCAGGGCGTGTATTAGCGCTGCCACCTGGAGGACCGCAGAAAGAAAAGCAAATGAATAACAAAACGATAACTACATTGAGAGGGGTCTGGTCTGGCGGTAGGACTTGAGGACACTTCCAACTCCTCTCCCTGCTCCAAATCGGGCCACTTTGTGAAACTTGAAACTCAATCTGTGTTGTTATGAATCTTTAGCACCCTCCACAAGCACCGGCTCTTTTGATAAAGAATCTACCGTTTAAGAGGACATCAAAACTTTTAAAAAAAGCATAGGGGATTGGAGATTGTAGACTAGAGTATAATAACTATTATCCCCAAGGGGTAATTTGTCTTCCAGTCATAAGCCTGTACATTGTTGACATGGTTTAGGCCAATGAAGTTTTGTAGCTTAACTTAAATATTTTTTATGTAGTTATTTTATGTTAACAATGTTAACATTGTTAATTTTCCCATTTGCCAGTGATGAAAAATAAACATGGTTCTGTTACAAACGATTAAAATTGTTGTTCAAAGATGTCTTTATATTGTGCAATCTTTATATTGTAAAGAACAATTTCCAAAGTCTAATGTATGGTTGGGGGGGAAAGAAATGATGATCCCAATAGTCATAGTAGTAGCAATACTAACAGTAAGTGCTGCTCACCACCATTAAAATTTACCCATAATGCTGTGCAAGTCTTGAGTTTATGCGAAAGCAGTGAGATGTTTCCATGCCACAGTAACCTGTTTAATATGAGAGTTAGCCAGGCATTTTAACCTGGTGTCTCATACAGAGTATAAGACTACCGGTTACTCTAACGAGGTAATGATGTTTACATGCATCAACCAAAAAACAGGTTATACATTACATTACAGTCATTTAGCAGACACTTTTATCTAAAGCGACTTACAGGAAGTGCATTCAACGTAGGTAGGCACGAGAACTACTAGTCACCAGAAATCGTAAGTGCATTTCCTTCCTAAACAAGCATCTAAGAGCATAACCAGTGCTAAGGTAAAAGTGCAATAAGTTATCTACCTACGTTTTATCTAAACAAGCAAATAAACAAGAGCTAAGGCAAACAAGTGAAGCATAAAAGTGTACATCTTGGTAGAATAACGGGGACAATCAGTCCAAGTTTACCTTTCTTTCGTGGGGCTCTCTGATCACACTGGGCCTCTGGAGATCTCGGGGGATCTTGCCTTGGCTTTGATCCTGCTTGGGTTTGCTCTTGAAGGGCAGGGCCTTCTGGAGCTGCTTAGGGATGTGGAGAGGGTTGAAGTGCCTTTGGGCCCGGACCACTGGCTGTAAGGGAAGGCAGTGAGAGTTTATCGTTTAGGGTTATTGTTTTGTAAGGTCCAGGTCTTCAGGTAGTTAACAACTGCATTAATATTCAATAATGAGTTTTAATTTTATGCCAGTTTAGGCATGCCTTTCCCAAATGATGGTTATCTCATGAAACTCCTTTACACAATGCCACTCCTTTACTGCAAGAGACTGTCAGTCACTGTGTCTTGATTCTACCTGCAAGCTGAGAAGCATCTTGAAGGAGTCATACAACATATTATTCAACATTTAAGACTTGCAAGGATTTGTTACAAAGTTGTTTTTTATGCAAGTCATTATACTACACTTGATCACTTAATGCATAATCAGATCCTGTGTCCGTTGGAGGTGGTGAACCATTTGGCCTACTGGAGTCTACCTTGTACAAAGAATCGGCGTTGGGTTTGTTCCGGATGCCCAGGTCATGTTTGAGCTGTCCGAGGGTTCTCATGCCTGACCAGCTTTCTTTCTGGCCAATGGGCAAAAGCAGAGAGGTGACAGGGTTGTAGAGCTGGGGAACAGAAACTGGATACCAAGAGCGCAGGAAGACGATATCTGCACAAAAAAGTAGAAAGTAATATGAAACAAAATGCAGAAATAAAAAAAATGTATATGCAACATGGATATTTAATGTGTTATGTGAAGCACTGTCTCTTAAAATAAAGACCACATTTCCCATAAGCTCCTGTTGGTGGAGTTGATCAGTTTTTAGTTATTTCTTTCAGGTCTACAATGATGGACAATGGGTAGATGCTGGTAAACTAACCCTGACAAGAAGTGCATTTCAGATTTAAAAATAAAATGTTGTTAGTCAAATTTGTCATCTGACTTTGAAGTACTTCGGTAACATGACAAACGCACACTCAAACTGTAAACCATCTACTGCAGTCTGTGCACAGACAATACTGGTGTTGGTGGCTAGTGTTCAGCTATAGGGACATACGCCCATATTTAAAAATTATTACATTACATTATTTTAAAAGAAAAACAACTTTTCACTAATTTGCCCTCCTGTGCTTTATATGTTGATCTACTCCAATAAAAAGAAAATTAAAGTAAATTCATTATACCCAAGATTTACATGTTTTTGATCACACGTAAGGATATATCATATTTCCCAGATGCAGCACTGATGGAGGCGAATTGAGTGGAGTAGTTACTTAGCCGCCAGAGAAACGTAGCCGGACATAGCAGGGTCAGTTAGCAAAATAGCTAGCTACAAGTTACAACTCCTACTAACGCTTCCAACTGCTCACCACCGTTCGAGGCGGAGACGAGAATCCTAGAAGAGAAAGCCTGCAGTTTGTATAAGTCCGATGACACCATCGGCTTTGGACTGATTTTTTTTTTGGGCTGATTTTTGGAGCTTGAAACTGATTGATGGAGAAAAATGGGTGAGTGTCCTTTTCAAAAAAACTTAACACGCGTGTAAATTGAGCTATGTTCCAGCGTTCATAAACATAACATGGACAAGTCATGTAATAATATATAATAATATAGCATAACGCTCACAAACGCAAACAACAAGCATGTGCATTTACACAAACAGTAGTGTCTGCTCACCACTCATAAGCAGCCTGTCCTCAAATGTGGCTCTATAAGCGCCGGCCGGAGTAGACAGGGCCTTCTTGATCTGACCTCTGATCCCTGACACGGTTCGTATTGAGGCCCCTTCAAATTTAGCCACCTCCAGCACTGTGTTGAACATGCCCTGTGAACAGAGAGGAAGATTCCCATGTGTTCATACAGTGACGTTTTATAGTATTTATCATTATCAAGGGCAAAGAAAGCAAGATCATGCACTAACTGCAACCAAAATCCATATTTTGACTAATGTACCTAGAGCATGTGTGCCACATTTCATGAAATTTGACTGAACAGACAAGAAGACACACATTTTTGGTATTTGTGGCACAAAAAACACTCTTTTCTTCATTTGTAGTCAACATATATATTGTCTAATATCAGCCAAACCATGTAAGATATCAAAATGTTGAATTCACGTTTTGACAAGCTTGGACCATAGATGCTTTCTGCACAGTTTGGTGGCAATATCTATAAAAGATTCTCGGGGAAAGACTTCATGTTACAAGGATATGGTATCCTGGTGAGGTCAACTAAAGCATCCCCACCTTAATGAAGCAGGTATTTTTGTAGATCTTGTATGGGTAGCCAATGAGCTTGAGCTTCTTCACTATTGTCACCGACTTATCCAGGTCCAGGACGACTCCTGTGGCAGCAATGCGGAAACTAGCCTGCAAAAAACCACAAAACAAAACAAACAAAAGAAACAAATTCAGATTTGCGCAAAACAACCAAAATTGGTATACATGTGCAGTTCAATGCACACCTGTACCAATTTAGAACTTAGTAGAACATTTTCAGACCAATGTAGAACATTTTCAGAATTGGGATCAACTGAGAACCACCATTTTAAAAGAACCAAGAACACTTTTCTTTGACAATTAGGCATATGGAAAAAATGGCAATGCTATCAGTTCTCTCAAATTTACACTTTGATTGTATTTCTTAACACTTTACACACTGAATTGGCCATTGCATGATGATCTGAACAGGCAAGCACAAAACAGTATGGAAATAATGTGCCAATCATACTAACTGTAAAAGGAGCAAATAAGGCTTACTTTAGTTCCTGCAACTGACTGCACAGCTAGAAAGCCAGTGCCCTGTGGTGTGATGGGACCTTCAGAAAGACAAGAGAGAGGGAATATGAGTTCATACCACAAATGCAGCGGACAAGAATAGATTACTTAATAGCCCTTTAACTCCATGATATTTAAAAAAAATATTAACTCTACGTTTGTGTCTGAACCAACAGAAGAGCATACTTCAATTGCGTCTTACCCCAGATGGAGGCGCCGCAGTGCATGTGCTGCGGCGTGTATTTAAGCAGGCGGTGGCGCCCATTGTGGTCCTCGATGTGGTAGAGGGGCATTGTCTGGAAGCGACGCCAACCTAAGGACAGGATGAGGGGGTCTCGTGTCTTCAGGATGCGGTTGTGCCAGCGGTGCTTTTTCAGCCGCATCTGATTGATACCAGAAACGTCTTTTAGATTTGTGCTTGCCATTTTGAAATGGTATGAAAAATAAAAAAAGAATGCCAATACATTTGTGTAATAAATCTAAAGAATGGAATTGAGTAAAAAATTAATTTCAACATTTGAATCTTAAGCCCTAATCACACATAAATTAGCTGGAATCGCCAGTAAACAGACAACCGATTTGTTTTTAATTTATTTGCTTGAAAATGCATTAAAATTCTTCCTCTATAGATTCTACTACTGCCTTCATTTTTTCACGACAGGAAGAAGATAGAAATCATGTAACTAGAAGAGGAAAATTGCACAGCAAAAACAAATTGCATCTGAAATTACTTAAAGTTTGATTAGTATTATCAGGGCACCTCTGTCTTGGGTGGAATATGGAATATGGTAAATTTTACTTAACAAATTACAGGATTAGATTCGCAGACGATCTCTACAATTATTACAAATCACAGTTAATATTAGTGCTGTGTGAAAAGAGCCTTAGAGTCTTCATTTTAGCATGCAGTGAAGCCATTTCTCTTACTTGCAGGTATCCTACGTTGCCCTCGCTCGAGCCGAGGCCTCCGAGGATGATGGGGTGGTGGGGATCGAAGTTGGTGACGAACTCACAAGGTAGGGAGGGGATTTCCAATCGCACATACATTCCAGGCCGGAAACCTTCATACTGCACTCTGGCCTCGTCGTCCAGATCCTCGAATTCTGCACGATTCAGCTTATAGGAGAAAATTAAGGAATATACACTTTTTATTTAAAAAAACAAAAAACAAAACAGAAATATGAATCTCATATACAGAACAGCAGATAACAAGCACCAAGTTTGGGGCATGGCAATGTGAGGCGATTATCAAGTGTGAGGCGGTGTCAGGACTATAGCATTCATCATTGGATGATATTTCCACTTTAATAAAGTCCCAGCCAAGCATTTCCTATGGGTCATATTTGATCGGGAACACCACAGACGTACAAAAGTTGAATAAAAACACCTATGTTTTAACAAAAGTGATGATCCTCCTTTTTTGTGCTCAGATGCCTACTGTGGAGGATGTCACAAACCCTCATGGCGTGTGGATCAAAGTAACCATGTGTTTAAATGAGAAAAGTTTTGACCGGAACGCAACCGGAAGGCTAGAGGCAACGGACACTTTGGCGTCAATGCTGACCTGACACTACGGCTGAGAACCATATTAACCAGACAGAACAGTGTTTGTGGACTTCAAAACAAAAAGGTGCTTACTGCAAGCAACCAAGACCTAGAAAAACGCTTGATGCCACGTGATAACCAATCTATAACAATCTATAACGAATGTCCGAGGAGTTGGGGGACTGGCTATGCTATAAACGTTTGTCATTTGTCAGTCATTTGATTGAAAAGAAGCTTATTTAAAGAGTTTACTGTGGCGGTATTTCTCAGCGACTTTGTGGATTGGGTAAACCATTCCCCTCTTCATGGTCTAAGGTGTGTGGCAAAAAGACGTCTTGGCAAATGCAATAAATTCGAGGTAAGTAGCATGTGAGTGTGGACCTCACATTTTAATTTGACTCATAAAGCGATGCTCATTGTTAGTCGGCTAGATTTTCACTGCATGGGCTTTCCCCAGTATCTTTCCTCTACCACCACTATGCTCTCTGTGCTGACTCAGAGAAATTCAGTTATCAATTATACGCTCATACAATCTGTAGCCAGGCTTATCTCTATGGTACACGATATTAATTATTATTTAAAAGTGCACAATAAGTATAAACAGTAAAATTAACAATACAGCACTGTGTTGGAGGCCTTTGCTGAGCCCTGGCATTAAATCCCATTAAATCAATCATTTGAGCAATTGAATGGATTCCAGCAGCCTCCATGTCTTAAATACCCTATCCCAAACCAGTGGCAATGGTACCATCTGACTCACTTTAAAAGCCAAGGAAAAACCCTATATATAGAGCACCATACCTCAGCCTGCTTCTGCATCTCCTCCTTCAGGTCGTCAAAGTAAGTGGGGTCTCCATCATCGTACTCAGTGTTGAAGCGCTCCTTCAGCCTCCGCTTCTTCTCCAGGCGCTTGTTCTTCTGGACCTCCTCGTCATCCACCTTCATCAACCGCTCTTCGTCGTCGCCCTCTTCCTCCTTGTCATCCTCATCACTGGTCTCCTGGACGCATATGGGAAGAAAGTAATCCATCCAATGTCAATTTCAGAGAGAGACATTAATTTAGTGCGATATATATTACCTATATATATATTATATATTACGTGCACGTACAGGCTAAGTAAGTATTATTACTCAATCTGAGATGCAATATATGAATAAGTCAGATTGGTTGATTCTGAAAATAGAGTAAAGCTGGGGACACAGTCTGGAGACCATTTGGTGCACATTTGTTTGGTTCCCATGACTTCAATCTGAATAAATCTGGATGAATTTGTGGGGTGAAAGTTGGCAAGCAACACCGACGTATTAATGGAGACTAGGAACAGCAAATCAGAGTTGAACTGATCTGAAAAAGCGTGACAAATTGATGAATGGTAGAAATAGTATTGATGGGAGGCCGGTACTGTAGTGTTCAAATTATTTTCACCAGCCTACATCAGCTTTTATGAATGTGTCCCTGTTCATCTCTATCTTTTAAGCATAAGGGCTAGCCTGGAAAACCACAGCAGAGTTGGCCGTCTTATATGACAGGCCTGAAAAACTACTTTCCTGCCCATGCTTCACCTCCTAGTGTGCATACATTTCTGAGAGCCTGACGAGAGATTTTTACCTTTTCATGTAAAATGGGCTGCATTTTTCCCCTATCTCAGCTTATAAAGAAATACCTCAGCCTGGTCCCCCCGCTTCCCAGTTTGGCCCCCGTGGACTTCTCCTGTTTCCAAGTCTTCAAAGTCACCGTACAGCTCCTCTTAAGAAAGAAAAAGAACCAAGTGACAGAAATTAAGGGATATTCTTTGACATATACACCCCTAGAAGTTACATTTCTTGTGGGTGTGGTGGGTTGATCAAGTCCCTTCCTCACCATCCTCCTTCAGCAGCGTGGCAGCATCTTGGCTTTCGTCCCATTTCCCCGTTACAAAGCAATCCCTAATTGAATTTAGCATCTGGAAAAGAACATTGCCGCACGTAAGTTTAATTTTCAATAAAGTCCGCTTCATCTACTTTCCGTTGAGATCACAAAGGAGACCCGCGAAACATTATGTTAGGTAGCGTTAGATTATGAAAGCGTACAGTTAACTTAAATCGAATGTGATTGCAAACTGGAAAATGCAAAATGCCATCTCACAATAGCATTTTCATTTTCCGCTTTTGCATGCAAGATTTGGATCAAAATAAAAACATTTGAATGCAATAATCTGATTTGCATTTGCAATATTAAAACGTTCATGAAAAAGCCATTTCAATTTCATTAACCACTTAATATTTAAATGTTAATTCAAATTTGAAAATTCAAATGCAAGAAAAAACAATTGCAACCAAATTTTTTTCATGTGTGTGCAACATTTAAATCATAATTAAAGTTTCATAATCACATTGCATTTTCATGCAATGGACGATCTACAAAAAGCCATTTGACATTTCATTTTTGCCCCACTTTGTGGTTAACAATAATCAAATGTAAATTTAAATGTGAAAGGAGAGAAACAGCACCACATTTGCAACGGAATTTCCTTGCTTCTAGGCCATTTCCTCAACTTAATGAAAATGCAATGCCAAAAGCGACTGCTTTATCATTATCATGGTCTACCAACCTGTCATTTCCTGAAGGCGGAACAATGTTCCAGCACCAACCGCAACTAGCGCTGACAGGTTGGCTTAACTCAGTCCGTTTTGTCATTCTCCGACAGACTGTTGACATACCCCCTCAATACTGTTCTGTGTCTTTTTGTGCATTCTCAGATTCCATTCAAAACACAAGCCTTAATTACAAGGCTTGAAAATGAAACGTTGAATGGCTTTTTTCATTTACATTTTCAAATGCTCACAGAAGAATGAAAATGCAAATGCCATGGGATCATCAAGTTTGAATTCTAATTATGACTTAAATTTTGCGCACATAGTTATGCTTGAAAGTTTGTGAAAACTACAGGAGTGATCATTATTTCCTACATTATAGAGGAATAATGTTTAAAATAAATAAAGATATCTACATCCACATATCATATCATCAACATCCTAGTTTATTTAACAAAACCTGATATCCCTGTGAGCAAAAATATGTGAACTCCTTCAAGCAATAACACCAAACTGAGCACCTGTATTTATGTAACTGTCACACAAAGGACTTCTTCTTGCTGTGAGGAAACAGTGCTAGCCACTGATAACCACTGCATAACACTACATGAACATTTCAATTAAAATTGGATCATTGCATTTTAACTTTCATTTTATAATAATGCAGGCAAAAGTGCATTAACATTTGATTCAAGTTGACTGTATGCTTTCATGTTAAATAAACTGCTTTCACAGATACTAATAAAAATCCATGTGTTTGGAATCACACTTTGTTCTACCTCTTCCAAGTCCCAGTTGTGGGAGCTGTCGGGGTTGAAGCGGGAGCAGTCGGGGGCATCTGCCCAGTGCTTTTTGCTCTTCTGAGGGCGGCTGACTCGAAACAGCCCTCCCAACTCCTCTTCCTCGTCTTCATCAGCCCCCTCCTCTGCAACTAAAGAAAAAAAGAGGGGTTAGGCCCACGGGGTCTGTAGTCTGGGGTTATCACGAGCTACGGCACAATTAATCATAGATAATCGTACTGCTTTCCCAATTGCCTGTTTTTTTATTGTCCTTCTCAAGAATAATTTTTTCCTGTAACAGTTTCCTGATTCCTTTCTATTGATCGCAAAGTCACAGTGACATGAGTGATGGATCATCGGGAGTGAGTATCATATTGTTTGGTGAGGTTATTAAAGCCCATAGAGTCTTATACATTTGTGATGTCATTTAAGACCCTACCCCTTTCCTGGTTGGCCGTTTTATGATCATCTACATCTATTGATTCTGAAACTACATTGACATTGACGTGTGATGGCTCATTGGACTTTTCTACGGTCTGTTTTATCTTTAAAAATCATCCTCTAATCAGAAGATTGGCAGTTCGATCCCTGGCTCCTCCAATCCGCATGTCGAAGTGTCCTTGGGCAAGATACTGAACCCCAAGCTCCCGAAGCTGCGCCTTCGGTGTGTGAGTGTGTGTATGAATGATTAGGTCCTCCTGATGTGCAGGTTGGCACCTTACATGGTAGCCCCTGCCATCAGTGTATGAATGTGTGTGTGAATGTAGTGTAAAGCGCTTTGAGTGGTCGGAAGACTAGAATGGCGCTATATAAGTGCAGTCCATTTACCATTTACCCAAAAAGTTTCAGGTTCCTGCGGTCGGAAAACGCCTTATGTGGCTGTACATTCACTGCTGTGATGGAGGAAAATAACAGTGTTTCAACAGCAAAACTGCGTGTACTGAAATAATCTCAATGACACCTCCAGAAGCTGGAAGGGATTTCCTTATTACCTGTGCCGTAAACAAGCTTGCGCAGATTGGGGGCGGCTTGCTGTTGCCGGAGAAAGGCTTCTGATGCTTTCTGTTGCAGGCCCTCCTTCCACCGAAGAGCCCCTGTGAACAAACAATCGTAACAGGAGTGGAGAGTAGTTCAAAGAACAAACAGTTCAGACAGCATAGTGAAATTTGTCACCTCTACATTTTTTCCCATCAATTACTAGTAACAAATGTATACTACTCAGAAGCCAGTAAATGAAAGCGCTGAACCACAAGCCACTTGGATACCTTCAGTATCGCAACATGGTTCTTGTTCCCCGTCCTCAATGGTGGTACCAGTGCCCACTTCCATCAGTTCACCTTCTGACTTCTCTTCCTCATCTTCATCACCATCTTCACTCTCTTCCTCATCTTCGTCCTCTTCGGAGCAATGCCCGGAGTCTCCGGTTCCCACAACATTTTCTGCCTCCTCGTCTTCCTCCTCTTTGTCAAAATCCGACTCATCCTGTTCACTTTCCTCCTCACCCTCCTTTCTTTTCTCGCTTTCCTCCTCGCTCACCTCCAAGTCGTCTTCGCTGTCAGCGAACACTGGCAGCTCAAATTGTTCCCTCTCCTCCATTTTTGGTTTCTTCGCTGGTAGAGCACTGCCTGATGCTTTCTTCTCTTCTTTTTCAGATTTGGCCCTCGCTTCTCTGATCAACGTGGATATGTTATCCTCCTCATCCTCATCGCTCTCTTCTTGCTCTTCCTGCTCCTCTTGGTCGCTTTCTCCATCGTCGCCATCTTCTTCGTCACCGGCACTGCTGTCGTCATCTTCCTCTTCCTCCCCTGTAAAGACGACCTTCCTCCGCAATCTCTGGGTCTGGGGATCCCAAACCTGGTCCTCCTGCAGATCCTCTTTCTCCCTAAGACACACACAAGGCAAAACCATGTTTTACATTTTCTGCCAAAGACAAGGTTGGAGTTAATGCAAGGCAATAGTTATTACATTCCGTTACTGCTGTGGTTTGCATTTTGCAGTGAACAAATCACCATTTGATTGCGGGTCGGTTTTAAATATTCCATAGCTTCAGAGTTTTAGGTTAAAAAATCTATCAGGAATACGCAAATTGACAACCACTGTTGCAACCATACGTAAAATAATTATTTCCCTATTTCTATAACAAATAACTTGTATTCTGTGTTTATGTCTGAATTCCATTTGTGAACCGTGATTCAGAATATTCCATTGTCAGTCTTGATAACAGAGTTCATTCAATGGCATACAGCACAATTGTGATGACCAATGTTTGTCAGTTACTTGCTATTAAATGATTAGTCTCCAAGTGACTGAGACATGTAGCCAAAATACATTTCAGAGCATAGTGGAGACATAAAGGGCATGTAAGCAAAATGTACTGCAAAGCAAATCTGATAGTAGACAGTTAGTTAGACAGGCTTGTGCTGGTATGGCTAGGCTAATGCTCGGTCAAGGCTAGGATCAAGGCCAACCAAGGCTAGGTTAATGCTAGGTTGATGGCAGGCATTAGATGGCGAGGGTAAAAGGGAGTTGTGAGGTGATGGCATAGAGGGGGGTGTTTCCAGGTTGCTGGAATACATAATTGAGCCTTCTTGAGGTGTCGTGGGCCTAACTTAGCGAAACATTGGTGAAGGAAGGTGCCCACTTGATAACCCCAATGACATGCCGCATACCGCTATTGGCTAGGGTAGGTAACTGGCGAATGGTGCCATCTGAGGAATGACTAGATTGACTGACTGTAGATCTATGACGGTGTAGGCTGATGTCTGCTATGGTGTTGCATGTTTACCTTGGATTATGGCACAAGGGACAGTAACATCTTGTCCTGTCTATTAATGAATGCTATAGTCTGGTTCAATGAATGCTCCATCACTGTAGTGTGGGCAGAGCAGGCTGAGTGCATTCAGCTTTTTCCTTAGCTTGCTAACATTG
>CABFOQ010021208.1:20122-34866 GCA_900660455.1 Gephyroberyx darwinii
CAGGCACGTAGCCCCATCTCATTACCAAGCACACAGGCTTTTCCTCCATCACTCTTCTCTATGATTACCACGCTCAATAGAGGAGTAACGTAAAATTACTTATTGACTTGAACAGAGAAGGCTATTTATAACATCAGTGTCTAATTCCCTTAGGCCTCACCATGCAACAGCTGTCTGACAAGTTTATGCTTCAGCCAATGTGTGGGTTATTGCAACAAAAGCCACCGTTTACCATCCCTCGCCTGATGTTGTCATTTGCTATTTTTGCATGCAGGCAATATGCACAACTGTACACAACTGTGCATTATTGTGGCAGTGAATACAACAGGGTGCATTCACAGAGATTACACTACACTATTGAACAATTACAATTACAATCAGTGTACAATTGTCAAATCAATATGAAGGAGTGCAAAGGCTCACATATCCCTAAATCACAATGAGCCCTACTATGTTTAGCATGGATTTGATATGGTCATGTTAAATGATCATTAAGTTATCAATAAGTCAGAGTACAGTGAAGCTCCACCGCTTCCCCTTCTCGTCTTTGGGTATGAATGAGAGCCTGTTTCTGAATGCTCATTTTTAAAGCGTGGCATCATCATGTGATAAAGTAGTTACAATTACACAGAATTAGAGTTGGGATAGAAAAAGCTGTGATTGTAAAGTTGGATTCAGTACACACAAGCCAAATCTTATCCCTTCTACAAAGGATTTAAACCCATTAGAGAATGAAAATGGCTGCTGTTGATGCATTCAAATAGAATGCAGAATTGCCTCGACTCTCATCCAGTTCATTCCCTACATGAAAGGACAGATGAATTGCAAAAGTGCTTTTTTCTTTCTTTTTTCAAAACCTGATTCATACACACAGTATTGCACTTTATGCCCTGTCAAATGGTCCTTTAGTACCCTTTGTGAATATTTTATGAAAGAGGACCATTCTGTCAAGAGACAAGTGTCTGCTATTGAAATATCTCTTTTAGTGACTATATACTGCAACAGACACTAACAGCGTGCAAAGTCTCCTGGCAATCCTCAAAACTTAGAGATGAAACGAATATTGAACTCTGTGTTATAAAAATGGGTAGCCACCAGCTGCTTTTGAACTTAAACCGGCACTTAGGACATTCTTTTGGCAATAAATGAAGACTTTGTGTCCTTCATTCAGCTACAGCTGGGGGCCAACGGTAATACTCATGCTGTGAGCCCTGAAATATACAAAGTGAAATATTTGTCAAATATCGATGCATCGCAGCAAGGCATTTGTTAATGAGTGCTTGGTGAATCAATCCAGCACACAGGCTAACTCTACACCTGGACTGTGGAGCTGCCACTGTGCACCTGCTGCCTCCTTGGGTGAAACCAACATTAGCCCGACATTAGCCGAGCCCTCGCCCCCTAATCCCTGGGCGGAGACGAGGCACGGAGCAAACAACTGTTGGGCATGTGGCTGGGAGCAGCTGCAGAAATGATGCCTGACGGAGGGAGAAGAAAGACCATGAGGTTAAAAAAAAAAACATCTTCCCCTTTCACTTCCCCCTACCCTCAACTGCTGATCCCTCACCCCGCAGCTCTTACCCACTGAACAACCAGGCCAGTCTCTGTTTCTCTCTGTCTGTTCCCCACATGCATAAGAATATATGGGCATGCACTCCCGAGACACACATGTGCACACACACACAATCAAGAGAGATGGTTGAACCTTGACAACCAGTGTGCTAAACCTAGCATTTACCTCGGCAGCTGGGTTCACCACCAGCTACAATTACAACCATTAGCATGCTTAATTAACAGATTCGCTGGCAGCACATGCAGGCTGAGCCAGGGTCCTCTCTCTCTAAACCACCAGGCCTCCAGAGAACCAACTCCCACACTGTTGCTTAGTAAGGTGTGTAATTTGTGGAAAGCAAAAAAGCAATACAATTGCACTGGTTTGCCTCTTGGGGAAAAAAAAAAACACAAACTTTTTTTTCTTTGGCTCAGCTGTCTTTCTGAAAAGTGACCTAGGGCATGTTTGTCACAGACTGCTGCAGCAGTGTCTTTTCCGATACACAGCCAGAACAGGTAAACATGTAAATAAAAGCTGCGTGAATAAACACAATCATAGCTGTGTCCTTCCTCATTGTGGCTCGCTGGGTGAGCTACCTTGGCACTACCTTGGCAGTAGTACTTGTTAGAAACAAAAATCCATTCACTAAAGACCACAATCTACCTCATGTTTCCAGTAAATGAAACAGGTGAGGCAGCGTGCTAACCCTAACCCTCCTGCAGTTGTAAGTTCATTATTGTCCTTCTTCCAATAAAGACACATTGTATCTCTACAGGTAGACAGTTATTGTGGAGGTCACATAATGACTTTTTAATGAACTCACACTCCTACGCAAAGGGCATGTGAATAAAGAGGGAGCCTTGTGGCTTGGTGGAGAACAAACATTTTCAATTAGCGGCTTGACGGAGCAGCTTGCGCTCCCTCGCTAATAAGGTGAAAAGATCCGTTTACACATTCTTGCATTTCATTCGTTTTGCCGATCTTTTCTTCTTTCTTTTTCCCTGTTGTGTCGGTCTTGTAAATTAGGATCCAGTTTAGTTGATTGGCAGATGCTTAGGCTGATTGATTTGATCCTTGTTTTGATTTGTGCTGATGCTGATGCTCTCAATCAGCTGTTAATGGGTTACGCTAAGTGGGTCAGAGAGGAGGGAGTGAAAGTATGGGTTTTTGTTTGTTATTGCATTACTTAAGAGTCAGTTTAATGTTTTTATTGGTTTAATTTTGGAATTGGAATGGGTAAAGTAAAAGTCTAGGGTGTAGGGTGAAATAGAATTATTGTACAAAGCCTTTTGATGCACGCCACCCCTGTATTTAGAGCTTATTGTAATTCCCACTAACTATATAGCCATTGAGCTGTGATATGTTGTTGGGGTATTCTTCTGTTATCCATGCTCCTCGTCACATGGTCTCTGTAAATAGTTCCTTCATTAAAAAAGAAAGACCTCCAAACTCCCAGAACTGACTGTGAGGACCACACACCTTAAACCTAACTTGACCACTGTTTGAAACATTTTTTTTGTTTGCAGGGAAAGTACAGCAGTCTCTACTCCTGCCTGAGATTGAGTCTGCAGCAATCAATACATCACTCAGAAACATTTCTAAACACATTTTGAAGACGAGAGTCAGCACTGGAGAGTGTTGCTAACCGATGCCATAACCAATTTGAAAAAAAAAAATACCATTTTCCACCTTTCCTTGTTTGTGAATGTTGGGCGTATCCAAGGAAACGTGTTGTCATTTCATTAAAGGGCAAGTAAAAGTTCTCAACAAGAAATGGTTACCAGGTTACTGACAAAACATGGAGGTTGTCTCAGATGTGACAAGAGTCTCCCTATATATACTTCATATATACCTATATATACTTGATACAGATGCAGGAGGCAAAGTTAAACAAATGGTCCCACTTCCTGTAGTGCTTGAATTAAATCTGGACATCGATGGGTTGGTGTTGGACGACAGTAAAGACAATAGTTTAACTACTATATATAAGTTGCGTGTAAAACTAAGTAATTGGGAAGTAGTATCGAGGTTCTGAGATCGAAACTTTCACTTCTCCCTTGGTAAATTATGTCATCTAAACTTGGGGAGAAAATAATAGAAATGAAATGTGAAAAGAAAAACAAAGCAAGGTGTCATGGCTGGACAATCCTGAGTAAACTACTTGGGAATAAGGATACAACTTTATACAGCAATAATGTAACGCTACAATGGTGCTGAAGGAATGGAAAAACCAATTAGATGTGGGCACTGATGCAGAGTCCTCCAGAGAGACCGACCCGCTCTGTTAAAAATGTATCATAGTGCTCAGCTTATTAAGATGTCATCTGTGCAAGCTCTGCAGGTTCAGGGTAAATACCCCCGTGGCACATTCTTCTGTGGGCATGTCGATCCACCCTGTCGCCGTTTTTGCAGTCGATGGCTCTTTAGTGGCTGTCATTGGCTGTCTAGAATGCTTCATAAACATATTGTGCTTTTTCACCTAATTAGGCTGGAGGGATTTCACTAAAACACAGGCAAGGGGGGGTTTCTACTCGCATTGGCAATACTGAAGAACCTGCTGCTAAACTGCCTCTCAGCCACAACCCCAATCCTCTCTCTCTTGCTCTCTCCCTCTCTCTCGGTTCTCAAACTTAGGAGTGTCACTTTCTTCCTTTATTTATTCATTTTCTTATGTCAGTAGTGCTTGCTCGCTCGCTCGCTTGGTAACCTGTCAAAGTTTCAGTAACTGTTTGTGGTTAGAGGTCCACTGGGGCCAATGTACTGAAACGTTTTACCTTTCAAATCAAATGATGAACGTGGCAATGATTTGGGAATTATGTATTATTTGCTTTCATCAATTTCATCATTTTATTTTGCTTCCGGTACGCTAATTCTCTTTTGCTTTAGATGTACCATGTTTACTGTGCACATTGTATTCATCTACATTACCCATTCATACATGCCAGACTTTATGTTTCCTTT
Source organism: Gephyroberyx darwinii (assembly GCA_900660455.1). Classification (NCBI taxonomy): domain Eukaryota; kingdom Metazoa; phylum Chordata; class Actinopteri; order Trachichthyiformes; family Trachichthyidae; genus Gephyroberyx; species Gephyroberyx darwinii. The sequence goes on from CABFOQ010021208.1 coordinate 24,636, forward strand.
ATCTCCTGCATTATGTACTAGTAAGAAACAGATGCAATTATATGCAATTATAACTTAGTAGTTGTTGACTACCATTTCCATACACGTGTGCATACGCACGTGCACACACACAAACACTTGCACACACACACACCACACACACACTCAGTGTAGACGTGTGAACGAGACATCTCCATAACCGGACCAGCTGACCTGAGGCCTGCAAAGCTGCTGGTAACTCCAGGGAGAGAGGATAATAGCATTTCTCCAGTCTCCTTCCTGTTAATTACAACAGACCCTGGCTCTAAATAAATATTTATTCAGTGGGTACAACAACCTGCATGCATGCACACAACTAAGCCCTGGCCAGCCCGAGCAAATATCTAACAACAAGAAATAATGATAACAATAATGGTCCCGTTTAGCTCAGTGGGTAGAGCGTGGTATGTCCGCTGCTCGGATTAAGGGTTTGATTTCCACCAGGCTACCCATGCCAGAAATGTATGGACTGACCATTCTGTAAGGTGCTTTCATTTACTGAGATATGGTATGCTGGGGTTGGATGATATATACTTTATGGTGCTCAAACTGCTGGAGCTAAAATAAAATATTGCAGCTGTGCCTTTGATTGAAGGAGGATTACAAGCCCAGCCACTGTTGGGCACACACCGATTTTGTACCAAAATAGAAAAGGGGCCATAGTTTACTTCAGAGTCACTATTTTCATATGAGTGACTTAGTCAGAGGGTTTAGTAATCCTGCTGACTTTATAGGCTTTGGTAGGAGATCAAAAAGTATCTGAGAACGTTGGGGTTGTTGACAGGGTCACACCAAACTAAATCCACCACAGCTTTGTGTAAAAATACCCCTCGAATAATAGTTGCATCAATAAAACACTAACACATCTCTTACCCAAGGCTCAGCACTTGATCTATGCTGCATCAGATGGATATATGCTAAAATGGGGCTCAAACACATCTAGGAAAAGCAGGAGGAAGAAAGGATGCAAAAGTTCATGATATGGATTAATTTCTTTTGCGCAAACCAGGGATGATAAGGTGACGTGTTGCCCAAAGCCCACTATTGGCTCCACTTATAGTGAGAGACAAGGGAGAAGTTGGCGTTTTGCTGCCCGACCTACCACAGAGTTGCTGCGGTAATATTAAAGCATTATCAAAGAGGGAAGCAGGGATCCCATACCACGTTTTGCCACAAGGCAGAGCTAGGTATTGGGTCTGGTGGTGCAGGGAACGTGGGTGGTTGTTAATGTGCCCAGAGTGTTCAGACACCCTGCCAATAGTCATAACAACGTACGTATTGCAAACAGGTATTTTTTTATATTGAACAGTTGCTTATAAAATCTCTGATTCAGATTGAACAGCTTGCTTGTGGATATTGGTATGAAAATATCACCAAGGTCATGAGGCAAAGAAATCAAGAAATGAGTCAGGTGGTGAATATGTGTGGAAACAGAGATACATCAGTAGCTAAATACAGAGGGGGCTGAGGACAAATTGAACCAGAACTGAAGTGGTTTATCTACATATTATGATTGGTAAGATTGTTTGACAGACTGGGAAAAGATGAACATCTTAATAACCACTCTGATAGCGCGCGCACACACACACACACACACACACACACCCCACACCCCTTTGCTCTGTGGGCCAGGCAACAGCTGTGTTTGGTGCAAGTGGAAGAGCAGCTAATGAACCAGACAGAACGCTTGACAATTCACATCTGCTGCCACTCTGCAGCCACTGCCAGCACCCCAGCCTTCTCAGGCCTCCCTACACCAAGACCTATGGCCAGGGCAACACCTGGGAGAGACACCACAGATGCACACACATACACACACAGAAGCACTCTCACAAGCACATACAGATGGACACACACCACACGCAAAACCTTACACACACAGGCACTTGATCCTCGCTGTACCAAAGGGCTCCAGCTTGCTCTCAGAGTAACAGAGGGCAGGCAGAGGTCATAGGCCACTGACATGGAGGTGGGGGCAAATTGAATCCATTTGACCACAGTCAATACAAAATGAGACCACAAAAGCCACAAATGAGTGTTGTGAGTGATGCATTTTGCACTTTGTCACATAATGCCTCAATGTGCATTAGAAACCAGTTCTGTAACAAGCTGCTACATTACCTGTGTATTTTACCTCCCTGTTTGTGTATGACTACTATTTTCCCTTTTTATTTTGAAATAGAAGAAGGCGTCATTACAGTCGACTCCTAGGACAAAATGGACTGGGCCCCCAATGTCTCCCCTATGTGAACATTTATTGTATATATAGTTTTTTTGTTCTTTTTGCTGGAGACAGTGATGACTCTATGCTTGACTGGGCACCAGGCTTCCCTACCTACTGAGCCATCTGGATGTTCTGTGGAGGCAATATGGTGAAAAGGCTAGGCCGGCCCCTCGATCTCCCTATCGTCATGTGTGGATGACTTCACTGTGGGAGGCAGGCACGCATGAAAAGGCATATCTGCAGTACCATGGACATGCACATGCATGTGCATTGAAAAAAAACAAAAAAAACACATGGAAATATATACACAGACACACAGGAATCTGCCCGCACACACAATTACGCTCCATCTGCTGTAGTAACTCTGAGACATGTTGCGAGCATGGCCGGGTACACTGTGGACAGCCAGAGTGCAGGGCTGCAAAGTTGTAAAGTGTTCTCCTGGGTGCTAGTAGCTGCCCCAGTCTATAGCCTCATTTAGTGAGAAATGGCTCACCTGCTCAGAGAATCTGGTCACATACACATTCACACACAAAGATGAGTCTCGCCCCCATGTTTCATTGTTAAGTAGATCCAACAAATATCGTTATATGCTGTATCTCATAAGCCTGCTTTCTCAGCATGCACACCCACGCACAAATTTTGTCTCGCATAACACCCTTCCATCATCCTATCCCTCGCCCTCCCCCTATTTCCAATTTGCCTAGGATCTTAATGTGGTGAAAAATGGCTCGTCTTTTTTTGATTGCATTTGATAACAATTTTGTCGAGGCTCTTCTGGCAACGGGCATGGAGGAGTCCCACCAGCAGCTGTAGCTAATTAGCCGCTATCGCTAGCTCTTTTGGCTCGCCCTCCGCTGCTTCCCCTGGCCCAGCCGGTTCTAAGTGTAAATTATTGGATTGTCAAGATAAACGAGGGCTGGCAAATAAGTGAGCAAGCGATGGAGAGAGATGAGAAGAAGTTCAAAGGAGAACAGTGTGGAGGAGAAAATGGGTAGAAATGCTGGAAATTGCTCTGGTCTCCAATTCTCACAGTTTTCCCACAGCTATGTCCTTGGCCATGACAAAAGAAGTTGATACACAGTCCTGGCTACTCTTTTACTTCAAGTATGGTTAATTCTGTTGGTCAATTGACTGTGGTCAAATGGATTCAATCAATTCCCACCTCTGCATCAATAGTATGTGACCTTTGTTGTTACTATGGGATGACACTGAAGGTATCTGTTGACTTTCAGGTATAGTTTTACAAAAAAAATAAAATTGTTTAGCCCACGACACAGACAGGGGTTAGTTTAAGAAGCACAGAGTTGAGTTAAGAACATTGTAGATAACAGCAAACCCAAAACTCTTTAAGCCTTGATAGTACTGGTGTTGTACACCATTAACAAGGTGCTGATCTTTGCTGACCATAGATGGAAAGTGCAGCTGAATTACTGTGATGAAAAATGTGGCCTGATGAAAACACAAAGCAACCAGAGAGAGTGGAAAGCCTAGTCAAGGACAAGCAAAGAAAGCGATAACACGTGGGACAATCTTTTATCCCCTTCTGATTAATACCAGGTCCTCTGCACAGTAGACCGGCTATAGTGTCATCAGTAGCCTTTATGTTAATGGAAGTTTCACCAGGGTTGCAGGGAACCGGCCTGTGGAGAGCCGAAGGAGTGTACAAAGATTAACCTCCTGACTTCCAGAGGGATTTGTTTGCTGTTTTTCATCCATCATTCTGCTGTGACTTCCATACGTTGCACCCCAAAACAACGAATAACAGCAAGATTTACTGTACGGCTGACATGAGGTAAGAAATAGAAATTGCTCTCCTCATAATGATAAATACAATACACATTCCCAAAATGGATCCATAGATCCATAGATCCTAAATCTGTGAGAGTATTTAAAGTTCATGAGTCGGATTCGGAAATCGATGTCTTAAAAAAAACTGAGTGAAATGGAACTGAAGAAACCCCCTGAAAGTTCTTCAGCCAGTCATTGAAAGAAGCGGTCTCACATCAGTGGTCAGTGGACAGTTCATTTAAGGCAGGGAAATAAATCCTGCTATTCTGGGATAATAGCCCTTCTGAAGATGTGGTTCACAGCCACTAAAGAATAGTTATTTGCTAAGAAATTATTTTGTGACATGCTTTAATCAAATATAGGGCCCTTGAGCAAATGGAGAGGCAGTTGAAGGCAGAGAAAATTAATAACACCAGGAAGGAAGCATTCATTTAAAATCAAATGACATCACGTTCAGTGATTGCTTTAGTTTCATCATTTTGTAAACAGAGATCAACTGTTTTGTGAGATTTTAGTCATCAGGGATATAGCCATCAGTTAAAACACAGTTTGGTGGGATAGATTGCCAAGTACTGAATTTAGTAGAATCTTTTAGCCAGGTACCTTAGCTGTCACTCAGAGGCATTAAGGCACGGTGCATCATCAATTATTGCATGAGCAGTATTGGTAGTATCCAATTTAAACTTACAATGAGCATGTAATGTATGACTTTTGTCCATCCATTTCAACTTGCCATCTAGTGGATGGTAGATCAACTGCAACACAACACATATTTTTTTTTTAATTACACCTCTCCGCAGACAAATAAACTATGTAGTAGAAGATGCAGCATCATATGAGCAGTGAACGTAGTATTTCCCAGATATGATTTATCTGACATACTCAGTACATCATGTGATTGTATAAGATTCATTAGGTGCTTTCAAAGATGTTTGAGTGTATACTGCATGTGTATACTACATGTAAACCCTATTGATTGTTTAGTTTGAAGCCTCAAAGGAAAATCCTCAGACAGCAGTGACTGATCAATCTCAAGGTTGCTGACAACAATGTAGCCATCCTCTACAATGTCTTGCCTACGCTCTCATATTGAATTAGGGAGCCATTCTTCCATAGAGCTTCAAAGTAATCCAGCAATGATGTAGCACTCGCTTTGATGGTCTCTGCTGTTCAGAAGAAGTGACAAATAGTCAAGCCAATGTACTATATCTGTCATCTTTCACTGGAAAAACAACATTCTAGAGAACTACAAGGTCTGCCAATCTCAGCCATACTTCCTAACAGGTTATTAAGGGAAATACAGTATATACAGTATATAAAGTGTACAAATTGGCACACTTAAGTGTTAAGGGTATAATTATCCAACATATTGTTACATTATGGGCTTAGCAATAGATAGCGGTCAAACGCCAAATGCAACCTGACAGGATAATCTACCACTCTATGCCTCATCCTGCAGAGTTCACCTGGAGAGGAAACGGTCTGTCACAGCTGCCCATTTAACAAGGACGCGAGTTAAAGAAGTCAACAGCGTCTGCTCCAGGTTTGCCGACAGGTGTTATAGTGCCGCTTGAACATATGCCAACAGACCTATTGGTGTCAAGGGGAGACATACCCATGGTGGAGGACTGTGATTCAATCAAGATGAATGGTGTAAATGGTGCTAGGGAGAATAGCGTCTTGGTTCAACCAGCTTCCTTGTGACGCCCACACACCCTAGCGATCTCTTGCCACATCTGAGCTGTAAAGTGTGTGTGTGTGTGTGAGCCTTCACAGGGTTTTTTTGCGGGGGATAAAATAAAGCAAACAAACATGTTACTGGCAGCGTTCAAAAAAAGCAAACCGGTGTGTGATTTCCAATTCGTGCGGTGACCTTAACATGTCACATGCATCTGAAAGAATCCTATTGTTATGTTTGTGTTCGCATTTGCGGGCGTTTTTGTTGGTTATTGTTCTTAAGTTGCAGCCAACACTGACTATTACACGCATACTGACAGAAACAGAGGAAGACAATGATAGGAGAAAAGTGGATTCCTGCGAGCTGCCAGTGATTTAAAAAAAAAAAAATAGTAAAGTGGATTGGATCCCAATGGCTGTCCAACTTAAAATCATTACACTGTGCCATTTTAACTTGCCCTTCATCTGAGATGGCATTGAAAAGTATTGATTTTCTCTACCTTGTTGGCTTCCTGGAACATTTTCTCTGCAAACATCCTTCGCTCCTATTTTCTCCTTCTCCATCAGTCCTCTTCTCCCCTTTAAGATACTATGGGGCTATTGACATACCAAATCCTAGACGCTTCTGAATGACAAACTGCCCCTTCAATGAAATTCTTCATAAATCACACAAACAATGGTCCGCGCCCCTGTGCCATGCTTGATGGATTAGAGATGGATTGTGGGTGCCGCAGGGGTAGTGCCAAATGACGCACCCCATTAGGTGTAGGGTAGAGTTATTCAAATCAATAGGTCTCTCTCTTTAAAAGAATCCACCTCCCAAGCCTTCCCTTGAGGTCCAGACCTGTCAGGTAATGACACCTCTATTTGTTAACCTTGTCATACTCTGATGACATTTACCCGTCCTCCACATATCTGCTATGAACCTTAGCCTGCACAGTGTATTTTGTGCTGTAAGTGACAGTGCACAACTCAGCTAACCCTTTCTGAGCTGTTGTATAGTAATGCGTCTTTGGAAGCAGTACAAAAGGGTTCACGTCCTTGGAGTAGATTTAAAGATTTTAAAATCTTTAATTAACAAGTGCAGGTCACTTGAAAACAGGTTCCTCTCAACAAGGACAGCTGGGGATGACTGTTCATGACATGTTCATAATTTCCACATTAAAAAAAGCCTGGCTTTGGATACAGTGGAGGGTAGTTGATAACCAGCAACAAGATGAGGCTAATCAGGAGTTTTCTTAGTCATTTATGAACGATAGTGTTAAATTGAACATCTCAATTTAAGCCCACGAAACAGGCCAACGCACCAGACAGGGCAAGATGCTTGCCGCTACAAGAGCTTCATTGTCTTAAATACATTGTGTCACTGTCAGGAGGAGTTGATAAATGGACCCAAACATGACATTTAGAATAACAAATTCATCTCTACATTGGCAAAAAAAACCACTTGCAAATTCAAAGTAAGCCATCCTACTGCGCTCAGATCTTGTGAAAAGAGAAAAAAGAAAATGCATGAAGTCAGGGGTGTGTTTTGACTGATTGTTTTTGAGTAATAGCTCCACACACTGTGCTAGATCCTCCAGGCCCGCTAGATTGCATCTGGCTGAAGACAAAGCTAATCCCGGAGGACGGCGATGTGAGGGATCGCTGTGGATGGGTCCACCGCGGGGCAGCTAGGCCCATGCCGGGTGTGATGTGTGTGTGTTTGTGTGTGTGAGTGTGTGTGTGAGTGTGTGTGCTTTGCCTTAAAAACTAAGACCACCCCTAGTCTCGATTGCTTTGCCGAGCATAAAGGATACTTATAACCATTTTCTGTGGCTGACTGTTTATAAGACAAACAACATTAGTCATCCTTGACAGTCACTGCTATCTCTCTAGTTTAATGTTATTCTGAATAAAGTGGACTATGTTGTCTCATCTTTTTATTTGACTTTTATTTGCTTAACAACATCCATTGCGTTGTGTTGACAAGACTTGTTAGCATGAGCATGCCAATGTCTAGTTCATCATACACTATATTTTCTATGGAACGTTAAACTCGAGCCCCGACTGAGTCTGTTCTCTTTTGAATTGCACGGCTCTGGAACTGGAAAAGACCCAAGCTATTTCAATACAATCATCCTCTTTTCCTCTGCGTTTTCCGCCACCGCATTCTCTTGTACTTCAGCATCAATCTGTATTTCATTCCTCGGGGGTATGTTTAAAATTATAGAGGGCTCTTGGGATAATGGCCAAGGATTTGACTCACTCTGGGCGCATTTAGCAAAGAAACAGCTAAAGAAGCTTGTCACAGTATTTGGACTAACACACCTACACAGCACAAGGTTGTTAAGAGGGCTCTGTGTGGCTTCAAGCCTATGGATGTCATTGCCTCCCTAGTGAAGGATAGAGACAAATGCTTCCAAACATCTCCGGTGACTGAATGACGAGTGCTGTTGTATCGCCGTGGACCGAGACCATGTCAGAAGAATGGGGTTGGGAGGGAAGTAGTCATTTGCCAACTTTGACACCACGGGGAGGCATTGTTGAAAACGAGAGAGAATATTGAATGAGGGATGTGGAGGGGAGAGAGAAAGTGAGAAAAATAGTGGCCCACTGGGTCCTCTGTACCAGGGCAAACAGGAAAAGTGGTAGGGGGTTGTGAATAACAAATTAATTAGAAATGGGAGCAAGATAGCAAAGGATGAGAGGCCCGACGGACAGGGTCCGGGGGAAAAAAAGCCAATCACGGTGCAGTGAGCTGTGAGCCCCATCCATTATGTGGGGACTGACAAGTTACCAGCAGTCAGGGTAGGAGCTGCACTTAATAAATCAAAGCTGACAACTCCTCCTTGGCCCTATCTCAAGTACAGCTTTCCCACTTCCCCTTCCCTAGCTTCCATTAAGCTTCACCTTCTGCCTATACCAGCACCACCACCACTGCCCACCTTTCAGGGGCTTTGCAAGCACTGGATTCATTGTGCCCTTCGCCTTTGTTTAGGTATACTGGAGGGAGGGGTGGCGGTGCTAATGAGAAGGTTCGAGAGGCAACTTTGTGACCGACAGGTTTTATTATTTGAATGACTGGAACTGTTGTGGATAAAATCACTGAGAACGATTCGTCTCTCCCTCAAGAATTGTGACCCCTGTGCAATGCATGAAACTGTCAACTTCTCTCATGGAGTTGCTGAGTGGCCAACAGGAATGGGTAAAATAGTTACAAGTAACTTAAGGATGGATGGGGTTTGCTACATTGTATAACACAATGGCCGTCATTCACAAAACTTTTCTTAAATTCTTTGTAAATTTACCAATGTGGGATTCATGAAACATGCGGAAAACCTTGCTATGTGCATACCCCAGGTGTATCAGATGATGAATGCCAAACGATTGTAAATCGTGTGCCCGTTCAAGCCAATTTGCATAGGTAAACCCTGTTCCACCATAAAAGGTGGGCAGACTTAAGGGTGGTGTGCAAGTAAACCATGGCCACAAAAGGGGAAAGAACAACTTTGCGGAGCCCGAAATTATAGTTGTGCTCCAGTTGTGCATGAGAAATAAAATATAAAATATAAAAGCATAAGCAGAGGAGTCACAGGAACCGATAAAAGTAAAGCATGGATCAGAGGATCAGTTCCATAATTAGAGAAACCTCACTGTCGGGTGTCCAGTCGGCACTGGAGTTCCAAATCCAGCCTTCTTGTGTTGTTATGAATGAGGACAGTTCGGCAAATACGCCATTTCAGCCTATTAGTCTTTTAGTCTTCGTCTTTTTTTTCTACAAGGCCACTGAAACATCTTGTTGTTGTTGAGGTTTGGCACTACTGTAATGGATTTTTCATAAAGAATAAGCCGTTCTAAGAGCCTTCCCACATGTTTCCAAACATACGAACACATTTCTGCATGTCTCCAAGCACTCGTAGGATTTGATCGTACCAACGAACAAATTCAGATACAAACAAAATGATGAATCCGACTATGTTCATAGAAACATTCGTATAAACGTTATACGATCAAATCTGATCTTACGCACCTTTTGTGAATGAGGCCCATTGAAAGCAGATTTCCATAAAAGCTCCATTCTAATTAAAAGAAGTCTGTGTTTCCAGTGGAGAGTTTTGTTATTAAGTCAAAATTATTCCACAAGGTGTTCAATTACCACCTGCCAGAGAAGCACACTATCTACACAAGTGTAAACATATTTGCAGAGAATTCATGAGCTTTTTTCACTCTATACAACAAAAAACCTCTTGAAATCCTGTGCAGTGCAGCACAACATTTTCACCAATTAGAGAATCTTGTTTTCCCCCCTCTATCTTTTTCGCCCCTCCACAGACTCGTTTGTAGTAAATGGAAATTACTCTTTAGGGAACAGTTTCACACACACACACACACATACACAAAACAGGGAAACAATTACCAGTGCAGATGTTTCGACTCTAGACCTCTCTGGAATCAATTCTAATCAAGTGTCTAAAGGTTGGAAATCAGCTTTGGCATTCCCTTGCAATCACTTCATCTTCTGATGCCTAATAACACTCA